>OMOW01108090.1:0-10765 GCA_900312555.1 Lamprogrammus exutus
AAGAAAGGGCCTTCCGTACCCTAGCCCTGGCCAGCGGGAACCATCTTGTCTAGTTCTGGGCTGAGAATGCCGTCCAGGGGTTCCTCAGGGAGGGTGCGAGGTGTCCTCCGGCCAGGCTGAGACTGGGGAGCCACTGGGGAACTGTCAGTCAGGGGCCCGATGTCCAGACCAGCTGTAGAAACACACACAGACATACAAAAAGAAATCATAACACAAGCACACAAAAACACGAGCAAACAACAACAATACTCAACCAGGAATCTGATCATACATATAGACTTTAAGCGAGAACATGTTTATTGTCTAAACAGCTTGTGGAATGTAAACAGCACGAAACAGCTTACAGTCACATCTCTTTTGGGGTTCTGGAATTATTTAGGAACAGGGAGAGAGAAAGACCAGTCCATAAATTATTCCCAATAAAAATAAGCAACCACTTGAATATTTGCGTAGGAAAATATTGCTCTAAAGCCTCCATAACATTGGCTACCTCAACAAACAACGATTAATCTCTTTACGAGGATGATTATGCAGCCTGTAACACTTTTGTTACCATCAATCAGTTCATAAGAATAAAAACCATGTTAATAATCTGGGTAGGATAGCAGATATAATTATTTTTCTACCCACACGAGGATGGCTGCAACTGTGACTTGGCAAAATCAAATCAGCCCATAGTTTATTTCAGGAGAAAGTAATTTTACAAAGAATGAAGGACATGTACTGAATAACAGGGCTTAAGTATTTGTCATTCAACCACAGGACTGAGAGCCAAAGCTCTTCAGGGTCAACCTGAGCTGGGAGGCCATTTATCATGGCCTTGTATTCTCGAAATTGTTTGCTTCTAAATTGCTCCTTTCATTGAATGGAAAGATGTCCTTGTTAGTCTCTTTCTATACCATCTTGAAGATGTCTTTGATTAGGCAGCAGAATCGATCAGCAGAATGTTCTTCCTATGGTATTTAGAAAATGTCCCTCAGAGAAACCCAACAAAGACACACCGTTCCCATTTAAGTGAATACCGTGCAGTGAGTTAGGTAAGCGCTAAGCAGTTTTAAATGAGTGTTAGAAACAACCTGAAATGGTTGAAACAGAAAATTGTGTGTATGTGCAAAGATCAGTATGAGTTTTATACATGCACACTCAAGTGGACACACGCTAGAAAGAGAGGGAGAATGCACTAAAAGCAAGGGATTAGTAGGCCATGACACCCTTACCAAAAGAAGGAGGTGAGCTGTCAACCTGGAAGGGGCAAAAATCAAGACCTACAAGAACCCAAAACCAGATCAAATGAGTGAAAAATAGTGGAGACACAAGCACAACACGCTTCAGACAGAAAAACAATAACACAGAACCAAAACTGAACAAAGAAATATTGTGAGAGAACATGACATTCAAAACAATTAGTGGTGAAAAGCAAAAGAAATGTGCTTTCTGAGGAAATTTCTGACCCCGAAACTAAAGATTTTGGAATCCTAAACCTAGTATACGCTTATATGCAGCTGTGACTGCCTGTGAGACATATGACGCACCAGAGTCACTGCTTGGCTTCCCGAGCATTCCCAAGATGTCTGCATCAGTGTTCAGAACATCAGCTAGATCAACTAATGGTTCCTCAGAGGCCTCTGTAGATGGAGAAAAAGGAAGAAACAAAAAAGGAAAGAAAACCAAACCGTCACAAATCATAATTGATGGCGATGGTGAATGGACATGAAGTTGGAATTTGGAGCCGTCTATTTAGATACCACAGTGTCCACATTCATTCATGTGTAGAATTTCATCTAAAGTAGACAAGAGAAGAAACTGCCCTTGACAGAAAGACGAAGGATCAGGAGCACCTAGACTCCTTGATCTTTTGGTCTGAAGTGCAGTATAATGTTGTCAAAAGATAGCTTAAATGTAAGTACAGAATTGCTCTCAGTAGGTTGATACTCTTGACACTGTGGGGTTGCTAGGCAGTGGAGTATAGAGAATTTTCTTTTTGGTGAACAAGGGCTGAAGGGGCACTTAGCAGGTACTCTTACTGGGCTGATGACGATAGAAACGAAGAGTGAACGAGAGAAAGGTATGGAACAAGAGTCTGTTAATGTCAAAATAAAAGACATAAGATGCCCTGGTCAAACATTCCCAATACCTGCACTGTCTGTCAGCCTGCATTGATTCCCTTCCAGCTTTAGTCTGACTCAAGCTGAGTCAGTGTAGTCGCACTTAACATCAAGTCCCGCACATCGATTTGTAAGCATTAATCAATGCACTCCTAGTATTTGAGATCTGCTGTGATGTGTACACGTACGTGCTGCTACTGGTCTAGTAGGATGGGAGGTTGCTGATGCGCTGAGGAGAGGGTCTGATGAAGGGTCCAGGAAGCTGGAAGTGGGGTGCCTCCTCTCCACTTGGCTTTGCCCCTCTTCCAATAGGCCTGATTCCACCCCCTGCTGCCTGCTCTGCTTGCTTTTGTCCAGCAAGTCCTTTCCAAAGAAAGCCTCCTGAACACGACAACACAAAGCATAGGTCAATTCTCTGTGATGATTCACGAGCTGAACCTTCACTTCTTGAGAAACATGCCACCCTGTCACGTAGAAATGACTGAGACACACATCGAGAGTCCATGAGAACTCATCAAAGTACCACTTTTGTCAGTGCCCCACCTCCCCCAACCACTTAAACCCAGACGCCATCTACGATCCACAACACAGACATGTGCCTGCGACTCCCAACCAAGACATTAAAAGCTCACTGCGTTGTTTCAATTATTAATCAAATGTGTTTCACCATGTTGGACCCTTTCGGTACGACTGAAAAATCCCTTGCACCATAATGGAGGAAGGAAGAAAGAACAACACTGACAGCTGCCAGTGGTTTAATGCACACCACATTTCCAACGTATGTTTTGGCCAATACAAGGTGACAGTGGGATAGTGGCTGGAGAGAAGGACCCCTGTAGTCCTCTCCAGTTGTCTATATCACTTAACAGCTCACACAGAAGCCATTTGGAGAGCATGATCAGAGATGGGTATCCTCTGCGCTAAGTTCCTTTAGGCTATTCCTCCTTTTAAAAAAGCACACAGAGGGGACTCCATGCATCAACCATCCATCTTTAAGTGGTTTCCAGGCAATGCATTCCGGATCCTCCACCTTCCCATGGGTGAGATCAAACACATTTTATGATAATATGGCATGACAAGACCAAACAATTTGGGCGTAGCAATTGAAAGCCTGCATTACAATAAAACAAAACCAGATCAAAGTTGAAGACTGTTCCAATTAAATGCTGCTTAAATGCAATCAGCTATTGATACAAGCTGTGCTGACTAATTTGTCCCATTAGGCTCATGCCTCTTTACATAAATATTTAATTTAGAAATACTGCATCCACCATTAGAAAATGGTGGCACATACACTGGCAAGATAAATGTTGACATGAAAGAAGTTGTTGTTAATCCTAAAGCTTATTATGCATACATTTTGCAATACAAAATAAAGACAGGATTAAATCAATTCATAGTTTTAAAAGAAACCTCTGATATATATATAATGTCATACTTTTCACACATTCTTTTTATATAGTATTCATTTCTGGTCATGTCAAAAACTAGGAGTTGTTAGTATGCAGGTGCTATTTAAGGTGTCAGACCTGCAGGTAGGTAGGAAAGGCCTCCTCCAGCTTGGTCTTCTTCTTTCGGTATCGTTTCTTGATTTTCTCTGGAACCTCTGGTCCAGGAGGCATCTCATCCACAGGGGTATCAGGCAGTGCCTCTGTCCATCCTGAAACAAAATCAAATAATAATACTAAGTGAGAACAACAGATTAGATAGAAAAGATACAAACAGATAGAAAAGCATGGCAATAACAGAAAACATGAGGTGCTGTAATGTAGATGTGTGGATGTATTATTGGTGCACAGACCCTCGTCTTTTCCGATGGGATTCTCTGAAACAGATCCCGAGGAATCCTTTCTGCAGAGGGATCGTTTGGCTTTGCTTGGACCTTGTCCTGGACGGCTCCTCTGGCGCACCATGAACCCACCAATGCCTGGGAGGGATACGTTATTAATTTATTATCAATAAATGCATACATTCCTTGATAAAGAACACACACATTACCAGCTGATGTGATAAGATTTAAGAAACATAGAGTCATAAACTGTATAGTTCCATTGAGAACTGCTGCTCAGCATGGAGGCCTAATTCATAAAACACCCAATGGAATCACTGGAGTCCTGAGATGGCAGTGCTGTGCTACAGCGTCAGGCATGTACTGCACCATTTTACGCTTCAGAGGAGCTGTCTCCTTCAATCAGGTGCCCTACCCGGCCGGTACGGTTTCCTCTTCCTCTTCTTGCCGCCGTCAGCCCCCTTGGAGTCGTCTTCTGCTGGCTCTCTCTCCGGGCTCGAGTCAGACTTCCCCTCACAATCAAGAAGCTCCGCCTCTGCAAGAGAGGGAGCGAGCATTGATGATAAGTGACAGCCCTGCGGCACGGAACACCCTGCCCAGGCCCCCTCTCCCCCCACACAGCACCAGGATCATTCCATCACAGTCAGTGGCAGGACATCAGTATGACCGAAATTAAGTTTACTTCCTTTTTCTTTTTTAAGTACCACTCATTTCTCCTTATCCCTATCTTGGAATAAATACAATGAATGCTAATTAGGGATGTCTCAAGCTGTTTTGTTGGACTGTGATCAGGGCTAATCAAAGCATTTTTAACTTGACAAATGGTGGATATGTATCATAAGTGTAAGAATCAGTGTATAAGTGTAAAAGCGCTTTGGATAAAAGTGCTACATAAGTACAGTGTATTTAATAATTAATTAATAATTCATTTCTGTTATATAGCGCTTTTCAGTGACCCAAAGACGTTTTGTTAATGCACAATATGAGTGAACATGTGGAGAGCATTAATAAATAAATGGTAATAACAGTTTCTATTAATAATATACACACAGACAACAAGATTCAGTGAGTAGAGTTGCTTAAGGTTAAGAAAATATTTTCCAGGTGTAGCAAACATCTCAAGTGCTGCTGGTTGGTTGAAAACTGCATGTATTATTTTGTTCATGGTAGGAATGCATTGAGGCTATCCAAGTCCTGTCCAACTTTTCACGCCATAACAGTTGCAGACAGACACTCTTCTCTCCACTGATCCGAAACAAAACCTCAATTGAAAGATCAAATCACGAGTTTTCAGCAGAGCTGGGTAATTACGATGGTGGGATAAAAATCAATACTGAGAGCCTGACCCCACCCCTTCCCCTCCCCTTTATAAAGCCACCAAAACACTGAAGCACTCTAATAACCAGTCTGACATAAAAGATGACGCTTGTGTGAAAAGATAGGTACCTCTGTTGTCCTCTATGTCTTCATCTCGACAGTGCTCTGAGAGGGGATCTGCAGGTGCCTGAAGCACCGCCACGCTGTTCTGGTTAATGATCTTCAGCTTCAGCTTGGGCTTGGGCTTCCTGCGCCGGGACGCTGTGGCAGACAGGCTCTGGAGCTGGCAAAGCCCCGACTCTGTCAGACAAACACCATCCTGGGTGTAGGTCCTCGTCAGGTCTGAAAAGGCAAAAAGGAATTTTAGAGGTTGGACTGAGTGTCTTGAGGACTTCACTATCTGCAGTTTTTTTTTATTATCTGCCAGTTTCCAAACTGTGCACTCACCCATGTCTTTAGCCTTTGTGACGACATGAGTCATAACTACAGGCTCAATGGCTTCTCTGGCCTTGAACACGACTGCAGAGGCACAAGATACACAATAAGCATTAAATAACACAGAAAGCAGATACAGGGCCAAATAATGGTGATGTCAATTCCATATACATTAGGCAAAAAAAAAACACAGTAAAAACATAAAGAGGAACCAATCTACTCCTTTAAAGTGTGCTATACAAATAAAATGTATTATTATTATTATTACCCTTACTGGTCTTGAAAGATCGGCACATAGTGCAGTCAAAGTTGCTATCTGCAGCTTTCTCTATATCCTCCTCTGAATGCAGACTCTGACACGAGGCATGAAACCATCTGTGGATATAGGGGAGAGTTTAGGGGGGGGAAATTACAACCACGTTTAAAAAGTGTCGAGACTGGTCCTCAAGGGCTGACAGGTGTCTTAAAAACACTGCACACCTGTCACATTGGCGACACTGCACAATGATGGTGCCTTCGCTATAGTCCACCAGGCAGATGGGGCATGTTGTAAGACTGGCGCAGGGGGCACACTGGGTGTAATTATTCTGCCACTCACACCTAAGGCCAGGGGAGGTGGCGCCACATTGGGTACAGGACACACACCTGCAGGAGACAGAGGACAGAGGTCATTCTCCCCAGGTTCTTCCTACAAAACATCCAGCCTACTCACAATGATGCCAGTGTGTTCTCTTGTACAAAAAACACATTGTTTTCCATGAAGCTGTAGTTTTCAAAGGGATGTTGAATTCACGTCTTCCCCTCCCGATGAAAACAATCAAGACATTCACTTTACATTCAATGATTTTCAGAGAGAAGAAAGAAGAAAAGTATTACTTGATGAGATATTGAGCTGGCAGTGTTGCAACGTGGTAAAATGCTTGAGTTGCTTGTTATTTCTTAGTATACAACACAAAGCAGTTATGTAAAATAACTTTCAATTCATGCATGCTTGAATGACAAGACAGACTGAAGAAACCGACAGAAATGCATCAGTGTGAAAGGGAGAAAGACATGAAAGAAATACAGCAGACAAAAACCAGGCAGTTACTCACCATTTGCACTTCCAGCTGTCCTTGGGTACATTCTGCAAAGGAGGGTCCAGGCAGTAAGTGTGATAGCTGATGTCGCAGTCATCACACAGCAGTAAGCGACCAGGATCTGTGGCCTGGCCACAGGCCTCACACACTGTACACTCCAGACAGCGCCATCCTTTACTCAGCACCACCTTGGTGATCTGGGAACAGGAGAACTGGACATTTATATGGAGCTAGTGTCTGGGTGACAAAATTTCACAAATGTATGACAGAATCATAGTTCGGTGTACTCAAGTATTTGTGTGTTGTGCAAACTCTAGAATAAGCTTACCTTTATGCCAACACAGAAAGGATGGTAGCACTGGCCACACTGAGCACAAGCCAAAAGACGACCTTCTGCACCAAGACCAAAACTCCCACACACCACACACATGTCCTGGAAGGAAGTAGAATTTTGTGAGAAACCTAATCTATTTGAGATATTGTAGTTCTCTATCACTCTAAAGCCTGAGCTGGAACACATACTTCACACACAGACCTATTTTGTTAATCCAAGTGTATTAAACTAGTTCAGCTTCTCCTGAAAGATCATTTGTTTTGTGTAGTGAAACCAATAAACAAGTTGGCTGATGTCATTTTCAGTTTTTACGAAGCAAAACTACAGCTAAGCAGTTCGCAAAGTGAGATTTAATATGTTATGCATATTAATTCAACAGAACTGGTGCTGTCAGTAGCAGTCGTCTATTTACATTGGTTGCCTGCTATGCCCCCCGCTTGAGAAAATCCTCTCTTTACCATAAACCTTAACGTACGTAATAAGTGTAGATGTGCATAAAAGCAACTTAAAATCAATTAGGTAAATCAATATACAGTAGGGCCCATTTAGAGAGCTTGGGCATATTAAGACCTTTGTTTAACAAGGATTATGCTTGTGCCCCATTTAGCCCATTTCACACTCAAATTCAAATCTGAGAGATTTCCTGTGATTTTTTTGTTTTTCATGAGCTTTGTTGATAATTAAAAGAAAAATCATCACCAGCCTTCAATAATCTCAAGTGGGAGGGGTCGTTAAGCAGCAAATCTAATTTCAGAACATCTAAATGAATTTAGACATGGATTGAGTAAGGAATGACAGAATTGCAATGAGATATCCCAGTAAAAACAGATAAAAATATATACATATAGAAATACCTGTTTCAATGTGAAACTGTCATTGCTGGAGAAAATGACCACGGTGTTATGCATGGCGTTCTCCTCTTCTTCCTTGACCGGGTACGTTGTTTCTATAGTAGTTATCTGCATATCAGGAAAAAATACATCATGTAAAGAAACAGTGATGTGTCGCGACATATAAACAATCTTAAACAACCTATACTGAAATGCATGAGGTCTTTGCCTGTGAGCACTGTGGTGATAAAACTTAAACTATTCACAACTGCAGAGCGATCCTTCAGTCAGTGGTGCTGAGCATTTGGCCTTGAGTCATTTGTAACCTCCACCACAAAATGAAACTAGCAAACAGCTAAATCATATCACATCGTCCACATCTTTAGCTAGAGAAAAACAAACAGTGATTTGCATATAGTGCAGTATTTGGACAAACATGGGAAGATGTCATCCAGTGGACAACACATACTCCAGGGTTGATACTGGGACTTGCACCATTCTTGCCCCTGGCTCTGCCACGTCCGGCTCTACCTGACAGCCCAGCCCCTCTGGGCCTCCTTCGGCCTGGGAAGCCTGAGCCTCGACCCTGTGGAGCCAAGACAAAACAAAACAAAAAATTACAATACTACACACACAGGACACACACACACACACATACGCACAATAACCACTTCACTTACAAATTCAAATAGATGGGTATAAGATCCTTTAGTGTGCAATCCACTCTCTTTTACACACCAAGCCATTCAAGTTGCTAAGTGGACAGACAATGTCAGCTTGAATTAAAAGTTTGCCACAGTCAACCTTGGATGGTATACAGGAGGGTACTGTATATCCTTTAGACTGTACAGACTGTACTTGAGGAAGAGGAAGGATTGTGCAATTCCAGAAAGGTACAGTGTGTCACTTCCTCAGAGATGTTTGGATAAATGCGAGCTGGCTCCGCAGAACAAAATTGAAAAGAGGGGTAAAAAAGCAAAATAAACCATTATCCTGTAACAGGTATGCGAATGCTCAACAAGCACATATCAACCTTTTTCTAGACATCCAGTCAGGTTCTGATAATTACTGTAATTTGAGAGGGACACTACCAGGTCTGGAAGACAGCCAACAAGTGACAGGGTTGTCAGACTGCTGAGGAAAAGATTCAGAGCTGTTTTTCTCACAATGGGACTTCCACTCTGGCTTCAGCACATTTTCAACAAAGGGGCCACTGCCTAATCATGGCTGTCAAACTGAAGTCTAACTGAACCTTCCAGAACCTGCCCCAAATCTCTCTCCATTTTCCACACATTTGGCTCTGGTCCCACATTGAAGCGCATCCTATCCCGTGTTCCTCTTGAGTGACAGAGCAAAATGCTGTTTAACCTGAGCTGGACCCTTTACCGCAGTATGCCAATTAGCCCTCAACAAGATTTGCCAAGAGTAACGAAAATGTCACCATGGCAACAAAGTGGCACAGACATTTCACTAAGTGTCTACATTTTCCTCTCAAAATCCTTGCAGGAAAGTCAATGAATAATTGAATAGGACTGAATAAGACAAAAAGAAAGCACCACAGTGGTTTGCTCAAAAAGCCCTCATTTGATCTTCCAAATCAACAACAAAGTCATCAAAACTCATTATCAATAAACCATATCTAAGGCTCACTTTAGCTTAGCTAGTGCTGACTCAATCTCCTTCTTAACTACTAAGGTGATAGCAATTTTTAATGTAGAATACCACACATCACAGTGAAATATAGGCACACTCTGGTATTGTGCGTCACGAGGATAAACGAAAGGGCCAAACGCAGGGCCAAACGCAGGGCGGCTGCTGCCCTGCTGTCTCTGGTCAGCCACAGTATTTACCACTCTGATGCTCCAGCTGGGGCTGCCAAAGGACTGCCTGGTCTTTGGAACGTCCCACCCCTCTGGCTGGTCTGGTGACCAGGACGAGGGGGAGCTCACACTGCTATGGGGGCTCCATGCACCCTAAGGTAAGGAGGGGTGGGTGAGAGAGTGAGAGAGAGGGAGGGAGGAGGGCGACAAAATGCAGCAACTTAAAAACAAAGCCAGCGAAGAAATAAAACATACAAAGAAAGATGTTAGAGAGATGTGGTGAGCTTCCAGTGAAGCCATCTGGGAACTATTCTAAACATACCCCTCTAAGGGGAGCTACGAGAAAGCATAATTCTGATATTCTAAAATATGAACAGTTATTGTGTTACTTTTTGTGTTAAAGCCAATCCTTAGGGTTTTCCATGCGTATGAGTTAAACAGGCAAGTTACAAATAGACTCTTTGTAAAGGCAAAACCAGAGAGAATAATTGGGTTAGTTGCATTTTGCTCAGCAGAATTTGCGATGGCATCATGGCGCCATGCCGCAGGAAAGAGGCCTTGCAAACACTCGCCACGGCAACCATGTATCTCTAGGACGTGTTGACAAGGGGAATTGCAACAGCACAGCCGCACGAGCATATCAGAAAACAGCATGATGGACCAAAAAGGAGTAACATTCACATGTGTGGAATACATTTCCCCAGGCCAAGTGTAAAACGTTAGTATGAGCTTTATCATGTTTATTTAAGAAATCGGATATATCTGGGGAAAGACAACACGTTTTGCAAACTAAATTAGTCTACCCTCAGCAGGATCATTCATAATATATTATAGCTGTGGGTGTAATTCAACTCCTATTATTTGCTCGAGATAGGGGCATTTAGTGTCTGATCATCTCTATTATAATTCATTTTACGGAAACTGAGACACTGGAGATTAAAAGTTGTTTTTTCCCCCACAGTCATAAATGCCCTACTGCAGAGATCGGAAGAGCACACGTCTGAACTCCAGTCACAGATCGGAATCTCGTATGCCGTCTTCTGCTTGAAAAAAAAA
>OMOW01108093.1:0-11842 GCA_900312555.1 Lamprogrammus exutus
GTGGGTGCCGTCCAGATTGACACACTGTCCGTTGAGACAGACTCCTGGGAGGACGCACTCGTCCACATCTGGAGGGAAGATACAGAGGAAAATAAATATTACCGCTCACTCTTTGTAGCCGTTTTTTAAAGCCTTCTATGGCACCGCACTGTGGAGAACAGTTTACAGAGCTGCTCACTTTTATACAGAGCGTTAATAACGTCCGACTGAACACTTGACTGACAGGTTACCTTGGCAAACACTTGCAGCTGAGAGTTTGTATCCTTGGAAACAGTTGCACCTGTAGGAGCCTTCTGTATTGACACACCTTCCCTGGCCACACACTGTCTGGTTCAAGCACTCGTTCACATCTGGGGACAGAAGAGGTCAGGAGAGGACACAACGTAAAATTAAACATCAATTAAGCGTTCCACAATTACATAACGTGATTATGGTATGGATTAAGATTTAAATTGAGCCATTGCGACAGGAAATACCATCACAGAGACAGACAAATACCAACGTATATTAAATGTGAGTATATTACAAACTTAAGCCTGGAGGGAAAGACATTACTGTTATGCTGTCCACATATTTCTTGTTCAACTGTGCTCTTTCCGGCAGCCAGCGTCGCATATAATACATCTGTTTTAATAAATCTGGAACATTCACAGTGAAGATCGTTTGGTACGTCTCGATTTAGCGACAAAAACCGAGACCGAAAACAAGTATTTGTACCATAACTTCACACTCAATAAAGGCACCTCAAATTTTTCACCACAGAAACTTTCCTTTAAGAGTTTCACGCTTTCAGGTCAATTTTTGTTCTAACCCAACCTTTATTTGTGAGGTTATAGCCGTCAGAGACAGTAGAGCAGACCTCCAGCTTGATACTGATAATGCCCACAGGGAGGCAAGGTCTCTAGGTAAACACTCCTACCACTTATTTTGCTATTTTTCCATTTTCCCAGTGGGTTATGGTCTCATCAAACCCATAAAAAAAATCAAGATCCATCAAAAAAAAAGATTTGATCAAATACTCGGTGCTCAGGCTTAAGCAAAGTACTCAAACGTGAGGGAAACAGTTACACCATCAGTAGTTAACAGCAGCCCTACGATGACATCAGTGCACAAGCCTACATCCTTATTCATGCCCTTTTACTGGTTGTGGCAATAGTTGTCTTTTCCACTTCACAGCATGGAATAAATGAGGTGCATTTGCGTAAAACCTCATGTGGAACCATTGTTTTATAGCGGAACACATCAAGTGTTAACGACGGCAATTTTCTGAAGGTGTAGGTAGAGAGAGAGAGAGAGAGAGTGAGAGAAGAGAAAGTGTGTGTCAGCATGAGTCAGAGGGAGAGAGAGAGAAGAGGAGAAAGGTGGAGAAGAAAGGAAAAGTGTGTTTTTGCGGGAGGTGGTGCGAGGAGTTCGCGGTGAGGCTATGGAGACAGAGCAAACACCGCGAGCGAGTCGCGAGCCGGGTTTCGTTTGCTCCGCCGTGGGCACTGCCAGACGTCTGTCAGTGCGGCCGAAGCTTTGGTTCCGCAATCTCTCCGGCATCTCTCCGGCCTCAGAGATAAGCCTTTGACGAGGGGGCCAGGATGTATTCCCCACCACACCAGCAATTAGGCTTATCCGCAATCCAGCCAATCGGGGCCCAAACTACTGTGCAACCGTCAATTGACTGCAGCGAATGTTGGAACCCAGCACCGATGTTAACTGTTTTATGCGACTCCCACAGCGCCAGGCATATACTGCAGGCCTATTAGTAATGTCTGAGTGGATGTTCAGACGCAAAATATTTACCTCCAGTGTTACCCCTCATTTACAGGGTTCCTCTCAGCTGCTATTTATACACCACGAATTACGCCAAATGAATAATATTAGAGGGCTGACAAACAGTAAGTAGCTCAAGTGCTGTTTGCTTTGGAAGCGAGGGAATCCTGCGAATGAAGTCACACACTGCAAATGATTTACCTCCATCAGTCGTCAGGCTCAGTGAGCGATGGATTAGAGAGGAAGGCTCGGAAGCAACAACGGCTTCTGCAAAGTTGATTACCATATTTTCCATCATCCATTCACTCTGTCACTCGGCTTTTCACATCTCTCAAACGCGCTCTCCAGGAGCTTAGGTTTCTAAACAAATTAAAGGGGTCTAAAGGGTCTGTAGAGGGGATGTGGTAACAACAGTCAGGCTGTTACGTAACAGGGCCACTTGCAGGGGTTGGGGGGCTCCAAGCATGTTAACTCAAACATATCACAAACCAAATATAGTTAGTGTTTCAAATCCAATAATCTGCAGGCTACAGCGAGCCACAGAAAACACTCTAAGTGAGAGAGTTTGTTTGTGTGTGGCGACCTCTTCACAGTGGGGGAATTGACCCTGTGACCTTCTCATACATCTCTTCTGACTCCTCGGTCCACTCACCCAGCCCAGCAGTGGTAACGAAGCCTCGCTGGCCTCTACTGGGCCCCGACAGTACAGTGGCCAGAGCTATCCAACAATAATACGCTGTTTGTTCAAGGCTGTGGCCAAGGGAAAATATTTGGACTCTCCCAAATTGAAGTATTACAAACAATCTTTTCCAGGGGCCAGAGATATGAAAAGATCAGCAATAACACGGTAAATGTGTTTAAACAATATCGGGGATATGAGAGGCTGCTGGGTGGGGGGATTGATGTATCAGGCATGGAAACACTGAATCGACAGAGGGCGGAGGGCTGATTTTTTGCCTATGCAATAGCCATCATCGCTGTGGTTTCAGGCTGCGGCCTGAGCCCAGCAGTAGTCCATGCTGGACATAAAACCTCTGATATTAAGTCTTCTCAAGCATAAAATACTATTTCATATCACTTTCATGCATATTCGCAGTCACAGTGTCCCTGTGAGCAAAAAGCCACAAGCTGGAGATTCTAATTCAGCGTGCGCTATTTGGTGAACTGTACTGTATCACGAGCTGTCAGCACGTCCTTAACGGCACAAATCTTTGCCAGGTTGGTCGCCTTGGTTAGTATTGGTGGTGCATTCTGGGAGCCACAGTTTTGTCTATGTAAATGTTACCCAATACGCAAAACCTTTTCCGCTGTAAGAGGCAAACCAAGCTTAGCTCCGAGCAACAGTCAGAGAAAGGTTGTTGAGTTGTGGTGCTGTTGGGTCGGGTCGGGGGAGGGGGCGGGGGTTTCTCACCGACACATCTCTCATTGACAGTCTTGAACCCTGGATTGCAGGTTTGGCACTGGAAGGAGCCCAGGGTGTTGACACAGACACCGGTGGGACAGGAGGTGTGATCTCTGCACTCGTCTACATCTGCACGGGGAGACGATGGGACATTATCGTTCATAAAACTCAGTGTGAACAGAAGTTGGTTAAAGTGGACTCATTCATTCATGAGATACGGCACTTTTTGTAGAATGAGCAATGCCCGCTCAAATTTGGCAGCAAATTGTGGCAAAATGGTAAAGAATATCAAAACACAAAGATGAAACTTTCATCCAGCTTGGCCCAGACATTCTTCGTGTTAACTTTTGTGACAATTGAGCTAAAATTGTGGGCTGTTTTGGGACAAATTCACTTAGGTGAAAATGGGTGTGGCCTATATGATGCGGATAGACCCAAGGAAAACCAGGAAAAAAATATTTTTGATTCTATGACTTACAGTTCAAAAGTTAGAAGGTTATAGAAGTTAAACGTCAAAGTGGTTACGACAGCGCCACCATCAGGCTGAAATGAAATATATAAGACAGAAGGTCCTCACCGTAACCCCTATCAATCTGCCACATTTGATCCAAATCAGATAACAACTGTCCAAGAGACAGACAGACAGACACACACACTGACAAACACATTGCTACACCTGCTTGGCTGCATGTGGGTGTAACAATGTGCGCATGCATGGAAAAATGACACACACAAATACTGAAGCACATTTGAGCACACACACACACAAACAATCCATCTGTCCTGAGCAAAACATTTTTCCTTCCTGTGCAGAAAAGCCAACAGTGTTTTCGTTACAGCGCTACACATTAACTCATGGTAGTTCACAAACAGGATTGTGTTATGATGTGTGCATAAGAGTGTGTGCATGTGTCTGTGCACAAGTGTAAGTTACCTTCGCATAAGCCCCTCCAGGACTTGGCGTAGCCGCTGTTGCATTCGCAGGTGTAAGATCCTTCTGTGTTGACACATTTGCCACTCTGGCACTTATTGGGCATACTGCACTCGTTAATGTCTGCCAGTTTGAATAAAACCAAGGAGAACGGAAAAGAAAGTGAGTATTGTTCCCCACACCATTAATCGCCGAAGGATAATTTCTAAATGAGCAGCGCTGACAGACGAGAACGAGCAGTTGTATAACAGTGAGATGGAAAACAAACAACAGGATGTGGGGAATAACATCCTATGGAAACACAGTATTTCCAACCATCATGTGTGCTTGGTCTCACCTTGACAGAACTTCCTGTTCTGGGTGATCACCTGGCTGTAGCCGCTGAAGCAATGGCAAGAGTAGGAGCCAAAGGTGTTCACGCAGTGGCCCTTCCCTTCACATGGGTCCTCATCACATTCATTCACATCTGCGACAGAGAGAGAGAGAGAGAGCGGCGCAAAAAGAGAGAAAAAGAGTTACAGCGTGGCATTACATTACAGTTCCATTTCACCACCAGGGGCTGTACCCTTTCCAAACCCCGACTCTGGAGCTGCTCTACTGTACAGGCATTCCTCAGTTATGGTTCCGAGCCCAGCTGAGTGGAGTCGAGGCTTTGGCCGTTGCCTTCGCTGTGAGCTAAGGCATCGTGGCATCGTGGCAGCTCTTTGGACAGGCCCGGGCGCTGTTGTCAGGCATCACAGAACACGTCAACATAAACAAACGGATCCCTTTCATTTTGGCACGCTCCATTTCTCTCGGCTTATGCCCCATGTAATGTTTGGTGCGCTTGCGTTGAGATGATGAGGGACAGAGCCGCCGAGGCCTCTGCTTCTCTTTCTCTTTGAGACTCCCTCCATCATCCCTGTCTCACTCCCTCCGTCTCTCTCCTGTGGCTTACCGATGCAGTTGGTCTGCAATGCACTGAGCTTGAATCCTGGGTCACAGCGGCAGGTGTGGCCCGTCGGCAGCGGAACACATATCCCATGGCCACATATGGTTGGGGTGACGGCACACTTGTCTATATTTAATGAAAGACAAAGACGTATGCATGTGTGGAGTCAAAACAATACTCAGAAAAGAGACAGAATACATTTCTAAGCAACAGTTACACAATATCTTTACAAATGTTGTCCAACATGTTGTTCTCCATGGGAACCCTCATGCTGTTTTATAGGTGGGGTCTTGGATAAGAGGACAGGTTTTACACTGCTTTAGTGTTCTAACAGGTGCTTACAAAGAGGTCAGAGAGAACCAGGCTAGCAGCCATGCACAGTAGAGCCTGACATTGGTGTTATTCTTGTCTTTTTCCATCCGAACTAACTCTGGTAAAACACAGATATTCAGCTGGGCTCCTGTGTCTGGCTGAGAGCAACAAACCTCACTGCGACCTTCTCTATAGGATTACTGTAAAGTCTCTTCTACTAAGAGTTCTCTTCCATAATCTCTCTATCCCTTTTTCTCGCAATGTGTCTGTCTGTCACCCAAGCACACTTTCCCTCCTGTCTTCCTCGCTTCCTCCAGATTTTGGTCTCGATCCAGTCGGGACAGCGGCCCCTTCCAAAAGGCACACATTTCTTGATTTCTTGCCCTCTCACCCTCTGTGCAGCACAGCAGCCTCGAGCCAACTTGGCTCTCAGAAAAGGGGTCAAATAAAAGCACAATACAAGCTCTTCCCAGTTTAACGTTTGGTAAGCTTTAAAAAATGTCTTCGGAGACGTGCTGCTGTACGCCAGAAGTTGACAGAGAGCATAAACAATGAACGGTCGAGCACCATGTTGCTCTTGTGCAGGAGTCGACTGTGGTTAGCCATGCAGTTCCACCTGTCAGTTAAGCACCAGTGATGCATAACCACTAATTTGGGAGATCTCCAGTGTTTAATACATAGAGCTGTTAATGCATGTCTTACCAGTGGCCGAGGATATGGGGTTCGTGTCCTTTGAATCTGGCTTTGTTTGGGTGATTGGGGAGTCTGGAGAACTCTCTGTCAAGAAGAATTAGGGGTGGGGGGTAACGGAGGACTGGAATGAGTACATACAGAGAAAACCACTAACACTGTCAAATAGACTGAGTTCTCCCTCTGTGCGACCCAAATCATACACTACTTGTTTTCCCCAACGACTACTGCACAGGCCGTCACTCGCCAGACCCTCTTACTCTTGTGTGGCAGCTATATAAAGATGATCTATGTCTTTCTCCAGGCTAAAAACAGCACAATGACAGAAATAATTCAACTAAACGCATGGAGTGGAGTCAACCTGCAGACTTTGACAGTGTTTTCACTGGCACCAGGGCAGAGCGGATGAGGATTGAGACTTCCAATTCGGTGCGGGGGGCAATTTAAAGAAAACATAACAAGTCTCTGCCTGACTGAAGGTACAGCAAATCACTATTGACCCTTGAATTCTGAAAGTCAAACCACGAGAGGAATCAGATAATTAGACAAGCATCCATTGAAGAACGTTAGCACATGTACAGGAAAGGGTTTATGAATGGCATCAAGTGTGAATCAAACCATGAAGTACCTGGATATTGCAGCGGTGATTCCGTCACAACAGCTGGCTAGAAAACAAGAAAATACTTCTTGTTAAAAAAAGGAAACTACTTGGGTTAAGTCATGGTCACTGCACATTTCTGCTTTTGTCATTATATTCAGTACTAATTAAGTGACTGTATTGACCAAAATGTGGCCTGGATAAGTTATGTAATCATAACAAACCCCCTAGCTGAGATAGTTAGAGCATATCGTTCTAAGATAAACATGTCAAAAGCTTGTGCCAAGTGGTCGTCAGGGAGGGAGAACTTACCAGACTCAATATTTCCACATCTGCAGAGAGACAGAAACAAGAGGGTGCATCAGTGGCAAAGCTCGACATTCTGTTTGCATTAACAAGTACCATCACTGTATATTCACACACAACAAGCTATGTTCACCTGGGACTCTTCACTTACAGCTTTGAACAGTCCTTATTTCTAACAAACCAAAGCTCATGGCACATTTTCCTTTGAACCACACTGAGTGCAGTTGTATCTTAAAAGCAATTCAGACTACTGACCACAGAAAATGCAAATACAGACAGGGAAATAGATATCTCTGATAATGAAGACAAAAATCCCTAAATATTTACTGAAGTGTCTCCTCATATAAATCAAAATGTTGCAGTTACGCCAATAAAGTATCTCAAAAGCATTAAGGGGGGAAGCTACATTCACAGAAGATCCAGAGGATTTAGATGTATGGCCTTGGTGGATTACTCCTCATCCTGGTGGACGTTGTACATGAGTATTCCTTCAAATATGTCCAATGTTGGATGAAGCATTTATTTATGAAGATCAAAACATCCTGTTGATGTTTGGATCTTCATAAAATGCAAATCCCTTTGCATCCCTTCCAAATAATTCCTATTGTGTAATCATTCATCTGCCCTGTATTGTTTATGCCTTGGGTTGAGGTAAAAATATCCAAGTGGTCAAGTGAATACCATGTTTGGATAACTCCAAGGCCTGAGTGCATAATACATTCTGAACATTCTGCAGGAACAGCAATCCATCTCTTTACCAATCAGAATAAACATTTATCAGCCGTAAAGTCAACTTGGCAGAGATTTACTGTACCAAACATTTTAGCCTCACCCTCTGGCTGCCTAGGTGTCTCTCTGGCAGGGTGTTTGGTGTCTGGAGAGGGATGAACTGGCTGCTGTGGTTGTTGTGGCGGTGGAGTGTGGGAATATCGGGGTACTTGCGGTGTCTCGGGGTACACGGGGTATTGGGGTATTTGCGGAGTCTGCGGGTAGCTGGGATACTGCGGCTCACTGGGCAGCTGCAATGAGGGCTGCTCTGGCTCGGAGAATGGAGGCTGAGGGTAAGTCGGGCTCTCTTCCTCCCAAGAGATGCCTGTGCTCTGCAGATCATCTTCCTCCAGCTGTCTCAGAGATATCTGCACATCAGAACGCGAGTAGGTATACCCGTGTCCAGCTGGGCA
The DNA here is from genome assembly GCA_900312555.1 of Lamprogrammus exutus. Classification (NCBI taxonomy): domain Eukaryota; kingdom Metazoa; phylum Chordata; class Actinopteri; order Ophidiiformes; family Ophidiidae; genus Lamprogrammus; species Lamprogrammus exutus. The sequence goes on from OMOW01108093.1 coordinate 8,110, forward strand.
GATCTCCTTAAAATGGTCTGCAGGATAGAAACATACAGCAGCAGACAATGAGCCATAGAAAACATTACCTCTGCGTCCTGCTCTCAGGCTCCTTAGCAAACACACAAACACTTCCAAAGTGTAATTGTGCCTCATATTTCTGTCTGGTGTTCACGGTAAAACTATAAGCCAACCATGTCATACTGTTATGTAGAGCATGCTGGGCTTTACTGTCTGCTGTGAATGGGGTGGTTGGGTTTCGGTGATTGCTGCAGATCTAACTGGCAGGCCAGTGACAGCTGTCACAGAGGGCTACCAGCAAGGACATCTGCACACTCAAACAAACACACACACACACAGCCATGCCTGTGGGGGAAGCAGAGGATCGAGTAATACTGACTGACCTTTGAACTCTCTGCTGTAGAGGCGTGTGAGAGGGAGGCTAATGGAGGATTGGCTAGCTAGATAAAAAGAGTGAGAGTACACCTCTTTGTGTCTGAGCCCAACAAACCTCAGCAATGGTGAATCCATTACAAGCGAGAAGCACTCTGTCCCGTACCTGACCTGAAAGCAGCAATTCTACGCCAATAGAGTCTGGAATAGAGATATGAGTAATGACAGATACGTGGTCGCTATAAATGCTTCGGTAAATGCAGGAAATGTGGATATGATAGGCTTGTGAATGATGAAGCTAAAGTGGAGGGAAATGTCGCTATATATGATCAAAAGCCACATCACAGGGACTAAAAGCTAGTGTGGAATGCAAGTCACTGGGTTCCTGTTACCAAGTCGCAAGTAATGGGCCCGGCTGCTTTGTGCAGAACACGGCTCTAACAGCTTGTCAGGCCGTACAAAAGCCAGCGTCCGAGTAATCAGGAGCTGTCTGTCTGTGTGCGACTGTGTACTGTGTCGGTCCTGGCTGAGCAGCACCATGGAGGTCTGTGTCTCCGATATCTGATCTATGACAATCCCCATGAATCATTGGCCGGTACAGACGCTCTATAAAACCAGCCTCTATGTCTTGAAGACTTTGAAGATTAGATCGGTATGAAAAAAAAAAGATGACAACTTCTTCCCATGTTTCACTTGGCCGAGCTACGTCTTTCTGCTGTGGAGCATATTAGAGGGGTTTCTCTCCGAGGGTTGAAGTGATAACACAAGAATGACTCCTACAATTATGTAGCCTCCAAAATATGAAAACTGTTATGTTTTTGGTCATTTTCCATTCCAAACACATTTGGTTATTTTGATCTGCTTTACACGCCTGGCAGCTGGCAGAATGGTGACTGAGTTTGTGAACATTCGTTGCTTGTGCTTTCATTACCATTGCAAACCACTACATAGGACGACGTGTAACATTTTATGCCTACAAAACCATTTAATCCTGCAAATTGTTTTTCAGCAAGTACCATAAAAAACCAGAGATGGACGATGAAGTTTAAGGGCAGAGAAAGACAAAGCTCGAGTAAGAAAAGAATACTTTTCATAAATGTGTGACTACTGGAGGAGAATGGAGACCCGATGCTGTACCTGATCCTGGCAAAGGGCAGCGATCACACCCGGCGCCCCACGCCTTGCCCACTCGGCTACAGCAGCAGATCTGCTTGGTGATGTGCTGAGAGAGGGGCAGAGAGCAAGTGCCCGCTGACACTGATCGGTAGCACAACGCCCTCTGGTCTGACACGGCCTTGTCCGCTGGCGAGAGAGTCGGTATGGACCATTAGAAACATATGTATACATGAAACAAATGATCACAGCATTTGAATGTTTGTCATAAATCAGACAAAATGAGCTGCACTCACAGACACAGTGACTCCTGGCGGCGTCTAACATGAAGCCTGGTTTACATGTGCACCTGTAGCTTCCTTTGGTGTTGAGGCATTCGGCGTTCTTGCAGATCCCAGGCAACGTGCACTCGTTAATATCTGTGAAACATGCAGCACTTCAGTCAGGCAGCATCAAAGTACATATACTGTAGAAGAGAACATGACAACATGGTGTTTTCCTGTGTTTCACAAAGACATAGTCATAGGCAAAGTCCCAATTAATAGAGGGCCTGATTATACTTCAAAACTGTCGCGGACACGGACAGTAGTGGACAGATCTGTGTCTGCTGACCACGCAATCGGTTCTGTGTACACTACATTTTGGTGGGTGAGCTGGTGAGTGTCGAGCTCACCAAACCTGCATGTTTGGACTGTGGGAGCCTCCCGTGATCTGGTGTCCTGTCCCACTGATGAGACAGTTCCACCATTATCGAATCCATCGGAGTGACCACGAGAGGACAGGAAGTAAACAAAATGTGTCCCAGTGTTTAGTGAAACCAGTGTGGACTTCTGCCGACACATACTTCCATCCAGTCTGGCGCACGTGTAGGTCGGCGCTTTCAAGTGCAGACCTATATTGGCTGGTGCGCAGACATCGACTGATGTAACCAGCAATCAAATTTACGCAACACCGACCCTCGCGGCTAAGTGCACACATAAAGTATGGATTGGCCTTATCTTGTACAAGTGTCACTATCAGATTAGGTTCAGCATGCAGACTGAATGTGAAGTGCAGTACACAGGAGACCAGCAGAGACTGCAGATATGTTTACACCTTCACAGATGACAAACTATCACAGGACACCATGTAATCAACACCACCAGCTGATACGAAGTGAGGAAATGAGAGTAAAATAAGTTACACAATGACTAAGTGTGAATGATGCACTATGAAAGCACGGCACAGTGTTGACATGAGGGAAACACAATCACTCTGACTGTTGTAAACCGATACACAATTCAAATGATGTATGCTTTTGACTGACAATGTTATACACTGTCAAAGATGTGGTAACGCTGAACGTAACATTTTCAGTCCAACACAAAAGAAATGGCAGAATGTTTTAGATCACTATCCTTGTTTCCTCTGCGTCTTTCCCTTACGCCATCCAAGGTCACAGCGTCTTCAGTTTACGTCAAGGAGCGAAGGCAACAAAATGTTTTTTCCCATTCTCGCCCCTGAACTCCGTGATGTGAGCCAGTGGTGTTTGCTTTTTTGCTCTAAACGCTCGAGTCACAAAGCCAAACGGAGGAAAGCGAGCTAGTTAAATGTGCCAGCCAGGAGCCCAGGGAGACATATTTCAGGAACTTAGTCATGCGGTCACTCTGGGACCAGGTAAAGTTTGTTGTTCTGCCGTGTTAAACAAAGAGTAAATCATTAGGTCTTTTCCTATTGCTTGATGACTGCAACCTGACAGCCTGCCACCACATATTTTCCCAATTCTAATTAATCTGCTCTTGTTTTGTTGTTTTGCTTCCTGGTGGAAAAAGTGAGTTTAGAAGGAATTGAGTCTGATAAATTCTGCGGACTGAAGCATTTCCAGGGAATGCCTCAATGTTCTTTTGTTGTTTGCTGTGAGTTGGTCTTTGTTTTCTTGGCTTTATTTTTTTCATCTCTCTTTTCCAGATATGGTTCGTGGCTGAAGCTGACCCTCTAATGACCAAGCCCCCGGCCTCTGTGTTTTGACAGTGTAAACAAGCTTGCTTTTCCTGTTTGCAAAGTGACCTGTCACTGCCATCTGTTTGGATGAGCCATGGGACACATGCAGAACTTGAAGCAGACCACAGCTGTCCTCCCTACCTTGGCTGATATTCACACTCTACGAGCTAAGAACAACAACATACTGTATGCGGGCGCCGTGGGGACATGGGCTTAGTTTAAGCAGCATGCTGTCTGGTCAGAGTTCAGGTCAGCATTGGGCTCAGGC
>OMOW01108094.1:0-11622 GCA_900312555.1 Lamprogrammus exutus
AAGGGATGACAACACCATTTTTGAATTGTCATCGCCACTTAAGGATCGAACTAGATGGGGGGGGGGGGGGTTATTTACAAAAAGGTCTGATAATTAGTAAATCACCTTTATGTTGTCATGGGGATTCAAATTTGGTGTGACTGACTCTCTCCGCGCCCCTAATAGTTTATTCATAATCCACCAGCCAAATGCGTGGAGTATTTCTCTCCAACCAGCCTGTCCAACCGCAACACTGTTTCTCAACATCGATATCATCAATTACAGTCTCGGTCTCGCCGACCTTTTAAGATCATTTAATTACAATGTATGCAAAAAGCAAAAAAAAAAATGCAAAGCATCGGTTTCAAACTTGATTCGGCTTTATGCAGACTCCTGATAGTAAAGACTTACATGTCGCTCCTGGCAGAGTATTTTCCTCCATAACAGCGCTAATACTCTGGCTTTCCATTGTGTTATTCATTCAAACATGCGGGTTTCGGCTCTTCCTCTCCGATACTCCTCTCATTCCACAGGCAGAATGGGGGAAAACTTGGTTGAGTCACTCCAGTTGCGCCCGATGTCCACTAAGAGCCGGACCGGGAACAGATCGACTAGACCAATAAAAGAGGAAAAACACAAAAAATCCAGCCTGGAATTGCAGCCTGTTGAGTGCGGGATCTCCTGGATGAAGTTAAATATGAGGTGCAGTGTCAGGGGGAATTTGGGGGGGGGGATAAATCAGGGGAGGAGTGAGTGTAGTTTCACACGGGGAAGCTCCAGCTGATGCTCTGCGCGATATGCGGACGGTCCCACGCTGGCCTCCAGATAGGACTGTACCATTACTAACAGGGGGGAGGGGGGGCACTGCTGTTGTAAATACTATATCATTCTTCGGATATTAGCTCGGTTTAAAGAAAAAGACACAGAACTGCTTATATTTTGAAAATCTGTTAAAATGTCATGATCTCTAATATATAACAAAACAAAACTCTTAATTTGAATAATTACCCCCCTCTCTGATTGGTTCGTCCTTCTTTAAAACTACAATACGCACGCAGGGAGCTCCATTTCAATATAAAAGCCTCTATCTTAAAACTGCCTTATAAAACAATTTACTCTACGTCCTTGGTTTATTTGATCAATTATGCATGTATTTCATTTTCATATGCAATACTGCTATGTTGTCTCTAATATGCTGCTCAAACAATTCAAGGTACAAAGAGTACACTGAGCGAGATATACTGTATATAAATTCATATATACATCATAGATAACTCAATCTTAAGAGGTTTATAAATGTTTACGTTACTGGTATGGTGGTCAGTTGGCATCAGAAAAATGTAATTAACCATAATATTTATTTTATCTATTTCATTAGTTTGTTTATTTTCATTTAGTTGTTTGTTTATTGCCTAGAACACATCATACCCTCTGGTTTGAAATGCCAATTTACAAATATTAATATTATTAGTTGTAGGAGTAGCAGAGTATGTATATTAAAGGGCTATATACAGTCCACTATTATATTTAAGTTGCCTGAAATTGCTGTTATCAGGTCAACAAAATATCAATAAAACAAAAATATCTGCCTATTTTTCATTTTACCCTCCAGGATCCATTTATTATTCCATTGCTCAAATTAGTAGTTATCATCAATAGGAAGTTGTATAAGTTGTATATTATATAATACATGATTAGATCTAGGGACTATGTGTCAGCTATAACTGACATCAAATGCTAATAATTTGTTTGAATTTTTACTTGAATGTCCATGAAATTTCAGTTTAATTTTCCTGTCACCCTGGTTTTCGTTTTGGGATGATGGATGTTTGATTTGTTTAGCAAGTTGCTCTGCCAGAGACAGAGTAATATGTGTATTTATATATAAGACAAATTCAAAACATTCAACTGAAACTCCATCTTTGTTTCCGTAAAGAAAGAGCAAAAGTTATGTAACAGTCGTCCGGGCTGTCTTCTCGTCTACCACCTGTGGATCCATCAGAGCATCTGCCGAGGTGGGGGCTGGGCCAGGGGCCGATCGGCACGCTTGAGAAGGGACATCCCTTCACCCTAAAAGGACCCCAGTGGGGCTCCTTTGTGCAGCTGTTGAGTCGTGTTAGCTCAAACCCCCAAGAGCCACCTGTCATTGCAACTGGAAAGTGGGGGATGTTGAAGGGGGTGGGGGTTGGGTGTGCTGGAGTGTGTATGAGGTTATTGGTCAATGCAGAATCCAAGCCAAAAATAAAATAAAATAAAATGTAATGAATAAATCTCATAGTCTTTTGCCTTTCCAATCACATCAATCTTCTTTTAATTTGTTTAATTTCTCTTATGCATTCAGACTGTGGTTTATATAAATGTGTTTTGTTAAAGATTTCAGTCTATGACTATGAAGTCATTAACATCCATTGATTTGACAGTGTTTTTAATTTGATCACAGATAAGTATGGCATTCTTTTTTCTTAAGAAGACAAAGCAGTTAGGAGTGAATTTCCACTCCTTTCAAGTCAACACAAAACTAGATAAGAGCAGGAAATGGCTCTGAGTGCTTATCACAGATCAAGGGGCTCTTGCACAAACCTTATCAAAATAAACTGTTGCCTACAATAAAGTAAATTAATTTTGTCTCTTTTGAGAAAATGGGAGTAAGTCCCTTGATACATGTGCATGCTACAACCTTTTCAGCTTTTCCTTTATTTCCAAAACACCCCACCCACCACCACATGCAAAACCGCAACATAATCATAAAAGGGAGAAAACTGAAAGAATGTGAATATTCGGACAAATAACCTTTTATTGTTTTCTATTTTAAATTAACACCCTTGCATTGTTCCATTATAATAAGCACACACTCATAATAAACTGTAAGAGTATAACAATCAAAGCTGGAGATATGAGGGTCAGAATGAAGCAGATACCATCAGACATACAAAATCCTACAGAAACTAAACGCATCATAATGAATACTACTTTATTATAACTTCTCTTCATACTGTATTCTCTGTCCGTAAGAGAGACATACAAAACAAAGCAAATACATACTACATACAATACTGAAACAACATCATGTTGTTAGACAACAGCTTTTGATAAGTTATAATCATACAGTTATGAGAATGTTGTGGAAAAAGTAAAGAAAATACTTCTAATGTTCTATACATCAACTGTCCTTTTCAAGTGCATTGCAGATGCACCTCTTACACCTTTTGTGCTGCCTCTCCAGCCAGTGTATTGAAACTCCAATCCTTTCATCCTCTCTGTGTCCACGTCTGGCCTCTCTTTTCATCCAACACATACACACACACACAGAAACGATTGTGAGTACTCACACACACACAAAACATACTTTCTGAAAAACCTATACTCTTTGAAAAAGTGTTTGAATCAACAGCACCTGTTGTTGTATGAGGTAGCTTGTTGAACTTTTGACATATAACTTTGCAGGGAAAAGGCATATTGAGTATTGTTTAGCTTTGCTGATTAATGTTCAAACGCAAACATCAACATTATTCTTGTGGCTCAGCGTTAGTCAAAACATGTTGGAGCCAGTTCCACCTTCCATACTAATTTCATAGTTGTCATGCTGATTTAAGATGGTTTGGCCACTTGCCAAAATTGGTGGTTAAATTAATTGATGCTGTAAGTTAGTGTAATGGACAGTGTAATGGAAACTGGCATGTAATCTAAATAATTAATACACATGTATGTAGAATGTAGTGCTCCAAATAATCCATTAGCACTCAGACACTAGACTGGGTGCTTGAGCCAACAATCTGATAGGAGAATTAAATGGCTCGGGATAAAAGCATACCTCTAAGTCAGGACACGTGCATCCATTTGCTGCACTTCACTGTACCATGCTGTGCTAATGATCCATTCAATGTAAGGTGGGTGCAAATAGTAGAAAATAGCTCAGTCTGTCTCCATTATCTTTGTCACAGATGTGATTAAATGTTGCATGTCTTGCGGAAGGTCTGCAAACTGAAAAACCTGATTCAACAGATCCTACTGTCTCATGGACTCATGGATATTTCCATTAATTTGTATCATTTCTTTAAGGTGTGTATGTGCAACCTGTGTACCTGAATCATCTCCATTAGCAAACCAGTTGTGTCACCCCACTGCAGATAGGAAGTGAAGGGACCCCCCCCCCCCTTCTCTCAGCGCTCAAGAAAACACTTGGTTTTGGAGCTGCAGCTGCGCTCCTCAATTACACACAGAGTACTGATTGAGCAGACCCTCAGACACACACACATACGCACCTCATTAATTTGCCACTGATCACTTTAATCAGTTCATGGCTTGGAAGTGGCAGTTAATAGAGACCATTAGGAATAAGCGAGTAAACATAAATCCAGCACTAAGAAGATGTGATTGCGTCAGCAAATACACAACCCAAACAAGGGAGAAGGAAAGGAAGAGGTGGTTAAGCCCAGTAACAGAATCTATACAAGTGATATCACAGGACAGCCACTGATGAGTGCTGATCTTGTGGAAAGATAACTTTCTTTATCCTGATAAGTCTTTGCATTTGTGCATTGTGCCATTTGAACAAGAACCACGGGTGTTGATCCTGATTGGGACAAGCTACAAAACAATCAAACAAACATGCATGCATTTAAACCCCAAGTGTTCAGGGGTGAAAAGTGGAAATAAGATTTCCTCTGTTAAAAAACAATATTACATATGAACACCATGAAATTTGGCTTTCTGAGTAGTGACCAACTTTATCAATAATAAGAGTTTCATAGATATTACGTTATGGTGGAATGGAGGTTCAAGACAAACTGAAATGGCATAGTTTAGATTCTGCTGCTTCATTAAAAAGAGACATATCTAAATTTCATTTATGAATGTATTTTGAAACTTTTGCGATGCTTTAATGTGCAAAAAAGTACTCTCCCTTGTAGCAGCACCACTGTGTACACTGAGTGTAAATAGGTAATTATGAGTGCTGTCTCTTTAAGGTGCCCCTCCTAAAAAGGCCTGCTCTGTTCTGATTGGCCAGCTGTATCAGGGATGAGATGGCGACGCACACGGACTGCAAAACAGGGATGCTTGCTCGTTATCCATGTACTTCATGGGCATCTAACCAGATGTGTAGGCAGGCAAATTCAAATGTGTTACATGTTGACAGAAACATGGGACTAATCAAAAATGAAGCTTTCAGTGCAGTCCAGGAGCAATGTGTTTGTCTTACTAGATGCATTTCCATAGGCATGAACTCCACTACTTTTGCGACATGAGCACAATATGTCCCTTTAAGTGCGACACAATTACTATAACATTTTCAAATTGTAAATTACTAATTATAGAACATACTGAAAATATGTGGAAAAATATAATTCAGTAGTAAATGCAACTCTCCACTGTTTTCTGATTTATGAACCATCACTCCTGCTGTAGAAAGAGCTCCAATCTCTTACACCGCCTGCTCCAAGGATCATGGTCACCCTTGCCACAATAAGTCTAGAGGTCAGCTACTGTGAATAGCAAGAGTAACCCTGTGCCTCATAAAGAAATAACAATAGTAAGAACGTTGAGAATGTTCCAAGAGAACATACACACTATGTTATAGACTAGTGAATACACTCAGCCCTTAGAAAATGGTAGCGTTTTAAGCAGTATGGATGGGGTCGCATATGGATATGAGGCAAAGTTAGTATGATGGATTTACTGCTGAAATATGTTTGTTTGCAGTTGCATAATATATTGTAGCTAAGCCATGTACTCATGCTGATTTTGCAGTTACAATATCAAGCTGCTTTTACAATTCATTCGTGAGTTTCTGGGAGCAAAAACATGTGCTGTCATTTAGCAAATCAGTGCCTAGACCGAGCAGGGTCAAAGGTCATCTTCACCTGTAGGAAGGGCGTAGAGTAATTTAATTTATGCTCATGTCGTCTTGTGTTTCCTGTAGTGTGATTTAATCAGACACTATATCACATGTCAGTGTAGAAGCACAGCCAGAGAGATGGAGTGTGGGAGAGTTCCATGTGTCTTTGTGTTTCTCTCTGGGGTGCTGGGAGAACTGTTTGGTCTAAATCATCTGATTTAGTCTCCCTCATCATAGGCCAGGGGCTTGAGTTAGAGGGTTTTGAGGTTCCACATCCAAGGGAGAGAGGAGGAAATGTATTCTTGTGTGGTGCATGTTTTTGGATATTATGTCATTACACTTTAGCTAAATGTTGAGCTCCATTTTATTAAGGTTACACTAGGTAAATCTAGGACACTTTGTTTGAGTCATCCCATTTTTCTCAGTCTCTCAGTCATGGAAATAGATACCCCCAAAATAAACCATCTGGAGTCTAAAATCATTCATCAAAACCATTTTTGGTATTCACCAAATTTGGCTTTAATTTGTCACCTAGAAAATAGCTCTTACTTTTTCTTTTATAAGACGGGACTATAAATTTTGGCTTTTGAAAAATCTTGCCATTTTTGACCTTGAAAAGGTCAACAATACAATAAATATTGTACAATAAATAATACAATAAATAATTAATTAAATTAAATTACAATAAATAATTCTCTAGAATGAATGATTGCTTTCTTGTTTTTAGCGGAAAATTTTTGTAGTTTTGTATAATTTGTATAATTATTTTTATCAACAGAATTTGACCTATCTAGAAATTCCTAAAATCGATAAGTTTGTGATAGTTATTCTAGTTAGTGAGAAATGGATAAGAATCAAAAGCTTTCCAGAATGAAGTATGAAACAATAGTCTTCATGCAAAATGCAACAGCTTTGACAGCCAAAGAGAAAAAGTGGTGTCAACAAAGAAAAGCATTTGCTCTTGTGTACGTAGATCTTGAAATTAAATCCTGTCATCAGGTACCTCTGTGTTCATTTCTCTACTGAAGGGAATTGACAAATCCAAAACTGTCTCCTCAACAGCAGGTAGAAAATATTTTGTCCGAGGTCAGTCAAGAAAATAGAAAATAAAAACTGCTGTAAAACGCCCACACTACTGCTTATAACAGCAAATTGCATGGTCTTAAATTGTTTTTCTGGGCCTCTCAAACAACAGTTGGTGTTACCGGGGCTCATTTTGCCATCCTATTATTATTATCCTCCCATCTTCCATGAGGAATGTGATTCCACAGCAATATGTCCGAAACAGCAGTGAGCCTGGCAGACAATGACGTAATTGCCTAAAACGTGTTATCTGTTAGAAGCAAGGCCAAACACGTGGGGTTGGTTCCTTTCCGCTCGCCCCCGGGGCCCCTTGCAATTCTCCTGTTCCTTCTCTCTCTCTCTCTCTCTCTCTCTCTCTCCCCCCTGCCCCGGCCCCTCCACCTCCCTTCTGCTCCACCGCACTCCCCGTTTATGAGTGCATGAATTGCTCTATTTCACTATGCCCGCCACCAATCCCAGAACTGTTTCAATAATAGGAGTCTCCCTCCGTGCTTTCATTTCCATGACAACCCATAGTGAGGGGAGAGAGGGAGAGGCAAGGAAAAAAACGTGAATGAGAGGGTGGGAGTGCCTTCCTTTGACCTCTGGTTGCATCTGAAAGGAGAGAAACCTTCACTTTAACACTGAGTTTAGTCAGGTTAAACTGGCCAATGAGGAGAGCAACAGAGGCACCACTGGTGAATATACAGAGGGTGTAGCCTGTACTTGAAAACTTAAACAGAGGGGAATGACCTCTCATCATTACTGATCACAGTTATTAGCATGCCCAATTAGAAGTTATTACAAATTGCATTTTATCTGCATGAATGGACAAAGCATGCGCAGAAAAGCATGTATTTCGTTAGCCACCTGTCTCGTTAATGCTAAAAGGTCACTGGTCAGTCATCTGTATGAGAAATGATTGATTTCATGTCATATGGTTTGGTGGAACATCAGAGTGACACATTCACAACAGAGAAAATTAAAAGGGCGAAAGGCCACAAAGACAAGCCGGTTCCAATCTCCCTCATGTGCACATCTGCACAGCCACATAAATACACATGCACACACAAGATTAGTTCTTTAAAGTCAACTCTCTGGATTACAGCCAGGATTAATTCTGTGGTGAGCGGTGAAGGGAGATTTCTGTCCAGCACCAGCTTTTGTCCCATGTGTGTCAGTGCCATTTCTAGCCTGTGCTTATATTGTACCAGCCACCGTATATTTAGATGTTCTCTCTCAAGCAGGGCAACAGAAAAAGTATGATGTGACACACTTAGAAGCAGATCATTCCTTGTTCATCTTGATGTGCACAAACTAAATAAGCACAAGAAAATTGCAACAACAATTGATGGCTGCTTGTTATACTGTATGTGGTTAAAAAAAGAGGTTTTCTATATCATATCTGTTTATGACAACTAGTATATCCAAACAGTTACTGAGGCTGTGGTCTAATCCAGGACTCCATCACAATAATTATATACAGGTCAATGTCCCAACATAGTGAAGTGTTATCACCAAACTGGGGAGTGACAGCAATGCAGGGAATGTGCTCACACCCGACTGTCATATAATCATACTGCACGGCTCTACTGCACACAAACACACACACACACACACATACACTGTAAAATATTGTGCGGTGGGAGGGAAGGGGTGTGCCAATTTAGGAAGGCAATAATGAGAACAATGGCCCAGACCTGTACTGTGTGTGCATAAATGAGTGTGTGAGCGCCTGCAGACGTGCAAGCATGTGAGTGCACACCTCACGTAATGTAAGAGGTCATTAATAAGAGTACCTCAGCAAGCTTGTTGGTGAGTTTTACTGCTTTTAGGCAACGATGTTATAAAACCTGCTAATTAACAAGCTCTTTAGATACAGTAAAGTTTAGTTTTCAGAGTATTGATTAATGTATTTATAATACAGATACTTTGACTGTAATATCCGTGACTTGTTTTGAGATTAAAGTCATACACCACTTAAAAATGAAAATGTATCTACTTATTGAAATTAGTTTTCAATACCCTACCGTACACTACAAGTTACTGGTCAAATTGAATTTTCCCATAAATGCATATTGTGGTTGCATCCAGGACAGTGGGGTGACCTGTCCTATGGGTGCTTCCAAAGAAGTGGGTGAGCTCTGTAATCCCTGAGGTTTCTGGGCCTTCCAGTGTATAATGTCCTCAATCCCCCCGTGACCCTGTCAAAATCCCCCTCACAGCAGTCAGCAGATATGGGGGATTCATAGTAGAACAGGAAAGGGGATGGAGATTAAATGAAATGAAAGGAACTGTAGACAACAACAACAAGAAGATTTTGTCTTATCCATAAGATGACTATTCATTAAAACGTACTATGACAATTAAAATAAAGCTCCAGGACAGACATCTGCATCTGACAGATCATCGGGAAGGAGGAAACAGTTTGCCTTGATGAACCAAATGAGTTATTAGAATTTGATCAGATACATGGGTGCACACAGACTCAATCGTATTAGTTGGCCAATCCCAAGGCGATTGTGTTATAAAACCTAATAGAATAAGGGAGAAACAGGGCTTTCCAGTCACATTACACAATTTTCAGACTAGAGGCGTCATGTTGGAACTGGTTTCCATTTTTGAACTCTCCTTCAAATGTGGAATGTTATTGTGTTTTAATGAAAAGATGAATTTATTATACTATGGAAGAAGTGGAGTGGAGTAAGGAGACAGCTTGATAATTTGAGTTATAATTCTTGTTCCTGATACCACCCAAGGCCACGAGAGCAAGATGCTTACCCTGATTTATTGAGCCCCTTACTTTTCAATTGTACAACATTCTGGGTTAGTATAGAGGTAAATCAAAATCTGTGGTCTTCACTGTCAGAGACCAAATTAGTTTTGGTCAAAAGGGATGAAGATAATCTTGAATGGTATGAAACTGGAAAGGGAAGTGCCTGTTTTGATTTACAGTAGGAGTTGCTGCTATATAAGGTTGCCACACACTGCAGCTGATTTCAATGGCTTGTCTGGTGGTGGGTAAGGTGATGCACTTGATATATGTATGTGCGTGAAAGAAGGACAGAGAGAAAGAGAGTGAATGATCTGAAAGGCAAACAATATGGAAAGAAGCATTTTATGGTAGAAACCTCAGCCAATGCATATAAAGAACAGGTCTATAAGGGAGGGAATCCACGAAACATTGAGAAAATCTCAGAGCTGGACTCTGTCTTCACTGGACTCATCTCATTAACTTTTTAGAATCATGGATAAAATATATCATTGTGGATTTAAAACCCTTGTGCTGACCATGGGTTATTTGTTGCATTATGAGTCTTCCTTTATTGTTACATCTTTGTTTTCTTTCTTTGTAATTTACCTACTCGCCCACCGACAACCTGAGGAGGGAATGTAAATAAAGGGTTTTCCATTTTTAGCCCTTCCTCGTCTTAAAGAGCTTGGGCTGGGTGATACTTCGAACCACTGTGAAATTGGGGCTATGCAATAAATTTGGGATTGACATTTGGCTTAAGACGTGATTTATATAGGGATCTATTACCAAATGTTCCTGATGACAAAAAAATGGGTTGCTGGTTATTACATGAATCATCTGGGTAAATTCAGACCCCTCAGAACTGAAACTTGGGCTCTTGGGACACCTCAGTACAGAAACCCAGGCTCAATGTAAAGGAAATAATTTACTTTATATAACTTAGTTTCCTGCTTTTTGAGACAGGCCCCTGGACAGTGTTGTGTTCATTGCTATATTGACCACATTTCCATCAGTAAAATGTGTCTATTCATTTTAACAATGAAAGGATTGTATTTATTCCACGATAATCATCAAAATTGCTGATTCTGCCTAAAACCTGCAGCAAAAGAGGCACTTCAAAAGGATCAGAAATTATCGTTATGGTTTCTCCAATATTTCAAGTACACTGGGCTGAGTGACTGAACACATCTCTTAACGGTTACAGCCAAGTGTTTAAAATAATAGGACATTACTCATATCCTTAGTGAGCCAAGCCTATTCTCTCTGTGAAGTAATATCCCTAATGATGCAGCTCTGGAGCTACATATCACCTCTAACAAAATAGCCAACTTCCTCTAATGTGTCAGTCAGGACCACTATGAATACAAGGAGGTGATGTCAATCTGGAAAGAAACTCATTAACATGACAGCCACAATTAAACCCAAATTCTAATTTTAAACCCCAACCGTACACTTGTCCCTTAAAGATGTGTGAACCATGCAAAAGGAGAGAGAGAGTGAGAAAAAGCTCAAACATGTTTCCAGAAAGATAGCTAAATTATAAAACACGCAGGCACAGACACACACACACACACAGCCCATGTACTGTAGTCGTTTCTAGGGTGACGTCAACACACTGAAAACAGATGAGAAAGCCTGTGTGGAATTTAAAGACTGCTCACCCCTTCATCACTTCTTCCAGCCGACATCACGCCCTCACTACAAATAACTGCATAGACATGCTCATGTGAGATATTCAGTGTTCCTGTTTAATAAAATGAGTTTAAACAGAACACACACCAGTAAAAACCATCATCATCAAACATTGCCCAACCAGAATCCAGGCATTAGTATTAAATATCCCTTTAATAACTTAGGTCCAGCAAAGTTTAAAGCACAGTGAAACGGCCTCATTCGACTAAAATAGCATTAAGCCCCCCCTCCCCCCTCCCCCGTTTGCAGAGAAATCATTAGTCTATCAAAATTAGTGGAGTGTTTTTTGTTTTTTAAT
>OMOW01108103.1:0-11618 GCA_900312555.1 Lamprogrammus exutus
GAGAGGGAGAAAGAGGGAGAGCGAGAGAGAGACAGGGAGAAAGAGAATAAGAGAGAGGGAGAGAGAGACAATGAGAGAGACAGAGAGAGAGTGAGAGAGAGAGAGATAGAGAGATAGAGAGACAGAGAGTAAGAGAGAGAGGGAGAGAGGGAGGGAGAGAGAGAGGGAGAGAGCAAGAGAGAGACAGATAGAGAGGACAGAGACAGAGTAAGAGAGAGGGAGAGAGACAGAGAGGAAGAGAGAGGGAGAGAGAGAGAGAGAGAGAGACAGAGAGTTATAATATCCTTGAAATGTTCTGAACAGTAAAATAATTGCAGTATTTTGACTTAATGCACAGCAACGCTTGCATGCGGTTGTTGGATCTTTACGTTGTGATGATCTGTGCAGGTCAAACGTCCATAATGAAGCAGTGACTCTGCAGCTCTTAAACCAAATCCTGCAGCTTGGATTCTCAACGCAGAATCTTTTTCTGCCTAAACTGAAGGAAACCAGAGAGGAAGAATCGTCCGTCTGGCGAGCTGCGACCTTACAGTTTGGCCTCAGGAAACAGAAGCCATTCATCTTTCCTGCTGCTGTGAACGGGCGGCGCGTTTTCCTGTGTGATTCTACGTCTTCGCCCGGTGCAGAGAGACTCGAGGTGTGAGATTCTGACGCAAGCACACCGTCACGTCTTCGCCCGGTGCAGAGACACTCGAGGTGTGAGATTCTGACGTAAGCACACTGTCACGCCTTGAAAGCAGAAAGCCATGTGAAGGATTATGGATCACAGAAACAGTTAGCAGACCAAACACTTCACCACCGGGGCTGGAGTCCACCTTTTATTCTCCTCTCTGCACCTTGGCACCACGACGCTGCTGCATTCTCTGGCTGACACGCCCATACTGGCCTGATCACCGATTACTGTGAGACACTGGCTCGGTCACTGCTGGAATGATTTAGCAAATCTCTTAATCTCTTGATTGGTGAGTTGAAGCAACGGCAACAATAGTTTAGTAGACTGCACTTTGGACTTGTCATGGGCAGTTGTGAGTGTCATTAACATTTTACAAAGGAAACACAACTGGTAGATGAATCAGTAACACAAACGAGGCCCAACAGTCCTCTGATTTGAAGGAGACTTTTACTTCCATTACCTTGAAATCAGATGCGTAAATAGTATCATTCAAATTCAATGCACAGCAGAATTGAGGACATCTTCTTCTTCTACATCCATAACTGTTGAAAATGTGTCCAAACTCATCAGCATCAACTTAGCTACACATTTGTGTGTTAGTGGCACGATTTTAGAGTTATTTTTTCATTTACGTTGACTACAAGAAAGGGGGGATGAACCCAAAAGGGTCATCAGTAACGCTGTGTGCAGCACAGACTTCACCTGTCGCACAACGATAAGAGGAAATCACATAAAATAACTTTTGGTCTTTATACTGGAAAGGCACCAGTCATTTCCCACTTGTTCCCAATTGCTCAAAAGAAACTTGGAAAAATATAATTTCTTGCCAATTTCACTTTAGGGGCTCTATAAACATAAATCTATGATGAAAAAAAATAAGAAAATAAAGAAATTATTATTTTTTTGCGGGAATCCACAAAATTTGCAAATGCAGGGTGGTCTGCGTAACCCCCAGGATAGCGTACACACGCCTCAATTTGTTTCATTCAGTTTGTTGTCTTTGCTGACAAAAATGTTGCCAAATGCCGCATCATACATCCCCATCTGTTTCCCTGACCCAGTCACCGTTTGAGATATCCTCCTGACAAACAGACATATGACAGTGACATCATAACCTCCTGCGTGAAGGTAACATGTTCATTACTTATTGCCCACTGTATACATACATGACACATGACACCAGCAGGCCTTCAGTGACCAAAACACTGGCTAGAGATCAGCATAATGAATAGCAGCCATGGTCAAACCTGTAACTAACATCAAAGCACAGTGATGCACGGAATTACATCATGCTGGAACCCGCGGGGGGGAGGGTAAACACTGACACAGCACAGCCACAATATGCAGCAATATCAGCGCCACTCGTCCACACAGCTGATCCCTGTCATTCTGGCTTTGGTGAAGCTATGTAGAGAGTCTGCTGAGGTCACTTAACAAGCATCCCCTAACATTTCAGATGAGCCAAGTTTACACTGAGGCAAGAATTTGCAATCAATCAATCACGAATGACAATGTTTATCTTTGTTTGTAAGCTTCTGTTGGGGTTGTTTTTGCTTCATCGTTTAGTGACCATCAGATATCTAATGTTCTCTGAGAAAGTGTGATTAAAACGCGATTCAAGTTACAGAGACAGGAAACAAAGAAAACGCTCACATTTGAGGATTTAGGCTACTAGAAATTGATATGTATATTTATATATATATATGTATACTGTCTAATTGACTAATCAATTTTGTGTTTCAGTGCTCAGCATATCTACAACATAGGTTCAGATCAGAATATCAAAGATGCAACAGTGTGTGTTGAATATGGTGTCAGTGCCATGTTGTGTGGTTTCTGCTTCATCCCACTGTTAATGACACACACGGCTGTGTTTGTGCGATCTGTTCCTGTTCACCATGCAGTGATGATGTGTGTGTGTGTGTGCACAGCTGAGAGCAGTGGCAACATGCACACCAATGACCTCAACCAGCAGGCGAGCCAAAGAAAGCACAGGCGGCCATAAAGTTAAGGTGGTGTGTGTGTGTGTGTGTGTGAGCGATCAAAAGCAAACCCAGAATGAATGAGAAACACTTCCTCCTCCCAAGTCTGGATCACTTCAAGTTCATCCAATTAAACTGTGCTGCTGCTAAACGTCTGACGTGGAAATCCAGCATTTTAAGCTATATTTATGCTGGAAACCAAATAATTTTCTTTTAACCACATTGATGGTTGCTTTTGTGCTGAAAGTCAATTGATGATTATTTCACAGGAAAAATTAAAGAATCAATAAAATGTCAGCATTAAGCATTTGCTGCTTTTCTGCTTCTCCTCATTGCAACTTGAAAGGTTTTGTGTTTCTTGGCTGTTTCTCAGATTAATAAATAATTTTGAAGATGTCATTTTGGGCTGTGGATTCTTCAATTTCTTAGCAATTTCTTGACCAGACAATTAATTGAAAAAATAACAGACAGAAAAATGTGGCTCTGGTGCCTTGATCCTCATTAATATCAAGTCTCCAAAGGTACCAAACAAATCTCTCTAGTTTATGGTCAGGTTAATAAATGTGTCATTAACAAATGACTACAATATAATTATACAGTTGATCTAACTTGTTGACATACAGAGGCAGAGTATCTTTTAAAAGTGTACCAAATGCACAACGAAGGTAAAAACACAACAAAGAAACAAATAAATTAATCAATAAATGAGTTTAAAACATATTGGAATGGTGTTCACAAAATTAAAATTAAAATGCAAATTATTTTAAACAAACCACAAAAAAAAGGTAAACAATAAATAAAAATGAACATCAAATTTAAGAAATGAAAAAATAATATCTTAACAGAAAAATATCTTTTTGTTTTTTTCTAATAAAGAAAACTTTTTTTATTCTAGACATTTGACTGTATTTTAAGATAATGTGTTATGCAATTAGTAAGGCAACATTTTTCAAAAGCCAATGCAATTCTATTATTTTTTATTTCTCAACGTGTGATTTAACTGTATGGGTATGGGGGCGTGGGGGGGGGCAGAATAGGGGTGGTCAAAGTTAAAAGTCTGGGCCGCTTATGACTCGGGTCCGTCCCTGAAACCAATCACGATATTACAAAAGCAAAAACCCAGACAGGCTAAAGTCCTTTCACCATTTTAATATTATGGCATGTGAATAACTTCAGACTCCCAAATCGTACAACTTATGCAACTCAAACACGTTTTAATATAAATATGAAGTGGTGTTACTCACTGTTGGCCTTGTTGGATCGCCTCTGCGATCAGCGAAATGGGCTCAATGGGTCACACACACACATAGACACACACACTTTCGCACAAAAACACGTAAACAAAGAGTGAGTACTCACTTCTGAGAGCAGATATGAGCATGTTTCCATCTTTGATCAGGTCTTTGATGAACCTGTTGGTGCGCTCCAGCTCGATCTCATGGCACTGCAGCCGCTCTCTGAACTCCGGGCTGTCCAGGAACGAGTCACTGAACTCCAGCGTCGGCAGACCCATCGGTAAACGAACACACGCCGCTGATAACTCCGGTATCTGTACGGTGCGAGGTGTCGGCGGAGGCTTGTTACGGGAAACGGAGCTTTAATGCTCGGAGAAAAGCGCAGCGGCTTCGTCCCACTACTTTTTTTTCATGCCTTTCTCACTTTTTTCCCTCAGAACTTCCGGGCACTATTAGCCGCAGCAGAGGCTCTGAGAGGCGGAGTTCTGCTAACTTGCACCGCGAACACGACGCCGCTTCTCTCTGCCGCTAAAGCTAAACTGTTAAGAGTTAAACAAACACTCGCTGAATACCGAGAAAATCGGCAGCGACGGAGAAAGGACAGCGCTCCACTTTAACTTCAGGCGTAGCTTAGCAGTTAGCACGGAGTGTTCAGCTAACCCCGTCTATGTACGGCTCTGACACGGCGCTGGTTACTATGGGGACGGGAGACTCCTGCTGGCGCGTGCTGAAATCAGTGCACCGGAGTGCCAAAATAAATAAAATGGCGACAATAAAAATAGTAATAACAGTAAAATAACAACTACTATTAATGCTAGAGTACTTATAAAGTAGTAGTTACACTATAATAGTTGCCTCGTTTGACTCTTAGAACTATTTGAGTGTGTTTTGAGAGTTCAAACTGAACTGTGTAATAATAATAATAAGTAGAAGAAGAAGAAGAAGTGCCCTGTTTGTCGTGGCTTCTCTGTGGTCCATTGGCCTTGTAACTGTGAAAAGTCTACAAACAAAGTTTTTATTGATAATATCCAATGCACATTTTGAAAAGTTACTTTAGGTTATAAGAAAACTAAAGAAACAAACAATGTATGATACATTTAAAGTTTGTTGTACAATTTCACATGAATGACTATCAAATGCAAGATTACAAGCTCCTTTTTTTTAAGTTAACACTTCAGTTTGGATTGAAATCCATTTTAGCACATGTTTATCTTATTATAAGGAGCTATATAGTTACATAATCCAACCTTGAACTCTCATGCATGCTAAAGACACCACACACACACACACAACTGAATGTCTGAGTGCGGTTTTAGTGATGTGTGTAAGAGTTCTAGTTTGATTTATATTATTTATGCTTTTGTGGCCTTCAGCCTGTATCCATATAGTCACAGCGCTGCACATTTTCAGGGATGTTTACTTAATCGTGCAGGAATGAGTGAATGAATACCACTGAATGCCTGAAAAATGCATGTGGTGAGGTAATTGTGATACACACGAGGTTTGAAATCCCTGTGAAGCAGAAATGACTTATGTGATGTGCGTAAGCAGAGGGAGCTCCAGTGACAAGTTACATGCCAGAACAGGCCCTCTGTGTAGAAGAAACACAGTTAGGAGCTCTGCATGGAACTCTGGGAGGCAGGGCGCATTGCTGAGCGCTCGCCAAACGCTCCAGGGCGACCACGGAAAGACAGTTAGCTGTTATTTATGTGCCCTTTTTACGGGCAGGGGTGTTTGTCAGCCACGGCAAAGAAGTGGAGATTAAATGTGTTTTTTCATCAACTTACCTGAGCCGCAGATAAAACATGGGACATTTTAGATACATTACCATGGAAACCTGGCTTGCTGAGAAGCATAGCTGCCAATTTATGGGCTGGAGAGCTTTATAACCAAAGTACTCTTTTACCTTATTGGCCAAAACAGAAAAGCCAAATAATCTATAGTAAAACTTCAGGGGACTTTCACCTCTCTTACTGTAACACAAAACACCATGAAGGAGCGACCAAATCGCTTCCCGCGCCATCAAATATCAAATAGTTTACTGTTCCTATTAAATGTTTTCCTGCCGAGGATCAATCAATCATTGCTTCCGGAAAAAAACAAACCAGTCTGCACGGCTGTGTATCATCTCTTCACCACAAGAGTCAACGAGAAAAACAGGACCAACATGTCAGTTTTCAGGGACAGAACACACATGTGATGCTCACTTACAAGCACTTACCTTGTTTACAAAGTAAAGAAATCAAAAATGTCGACCTGAGAGTCTCTGCTGGCTTTACCTCATTCTGAGGCGTGATGGAAACTGTTAAGGTCAAAAGTACAAAATGTGTCTAAAAATGGGCCTTTAATTTAATTCCACCATCACATAGCTTGATCGTCCTAATAATTAGTGCAGTTTGTCTAGGCTATTTAATGTAAAGTTTTGAAGGTAATCAGTATGATCAGTTGGTTAATGAAGCCACATTAAAATCAAGAGAAAATACCTATAACTTTCTGGAATAATGTTTAAGCTTAATGCTTAAGTCCTGAATAGAATCAAACCACCCCACCTCTAAAGTGACCTCACAGTCTTCATCAAAACCTTTCAAAATAAACTCAAACTAAACCTTCATAACCTGGCTCTCCCCTTCACCGGTCTGCCCATTTTTAAGCTGTTTGTTGGTGCGGCAGCTTTATTGTTCCAATAAGAAACTACAGTATGTGTCCGTCACTGCAGAAGAATAGAACACCATGACTACTGCGGTAAACAAGCTTTAAGTAGCTGTGTGTACAACCAGAAACACACACACACACACACAGTACAGAGAAGTATAGAGAAACACTGCAGAGCTGAAACAGATCTGTTTTTCTACCACACGTGAGGTAAGTCATATAGAAAATAATTAGAGTTGTTGGTTTATGTAAATGTGCTTCATGGTATTTGTAAGGTATGTAAGATTGGTGTTTACATACAACGATGCAATACATCAGTGGACATATACCTCAGAAGTCCAAGTTCTGCTTTGAAATGTATATTTAAGTGAAAGTAAAGAGCAAAATGCACTCAAATGTTAAATGTAAAAGTACTCACATAGTATAGATTTGTTTTGAAGTTGGGTGAAAAGATGATGGATGTAAAATCTGAATCTATAAATTAACAATTAACAGTCATCACATAAATGTAGGAGGAAAAGTATCGTTTACCAAAATGGAAATACTCAACTTAGGTACTGGTACCTCAGAAGTGCATGTAAATACTGTACTTGATTGCTGTGTGAAAAGAGTAACATTGTATAGTATAGCAGAGCAGAAAGTGTGTATTTTCTGTGGTATTTTGATGGTAACACACAAAGCTTACGAGTCCTTCTGCAGTGTTTGCTGAGATGATGCAGCTGAGCCGTGAGCTGATCGACAGAATGTTTGTCGAAAATGCAAACATACGAAACCCACAACCCCACCATGAACTGTTTCTGAGAGCTCGACCCTACATAGGAGAGCGCCCCACAGTGGCAGGTAAAGGTATGACACTCCTGAGTCGCTGTCTGCTTCAAAGGTCCCATCTGATTCAGTTTCCGTGGTTTTTATTCAGTGTATTTTGCCCAATAAATGTGGTTTGTTGAATGAATTTGAAGACTCAGGCCAATTCACATTTACAACGATGAGAATGAAGAAAGCTGTATGATAAAAAAGACTGAAATAGTTCAAATTTAACACAATTATCTCACAATGTCTAACGAAAACATTAGTAGCCAGTGTAGCTGTCATGTCCTCATGTAATGCTAATCTGAACCCAACACACTGGAGAGCAGAGTGTGTTGTGCTCAGGCTGGTGTGCTTTGAGCTTAACGCTAGTCTGCTAACAAACTTATCGTTAGCGTGCATTACAGTAAGTATGCAATATTTCGCATTCTAATCCTGGCATACTAAAGTTGACAGTATCCATAAATATAGCAAGTAATATGCTAACATTTAACATAATGGTGCAACATGCAAAATGTTAGCTTGTTACCATGGTAAAATTAGTATATTGGCATGCTATGTTAACATTAAGCTTAAAGTAGGCCCCAGCTATTGGCAGTTGCATTCTGAACATTCTGTTGCGGAAGCATTAGCATGTTTGCATATTATATCAATGTTATTCTCAAAGTTTTGAGGTGTGGAGTTAGGACTGGTGTGAAAGCTTGTGAGTATTCAACAAGCTAATATGCTAAACGTTGCATACATCAATAATTGTAAGAATGTTAACATTAGGGTGGGAAAAATGAAAATTTTATTGGGCAATATTTGCCCTCAGTGACCGAAACTTTGAGGCATTTTAAACGAGTATGGAGTCGCATATGAAATAGAAAAATTTATATTTTCAGGAAATTTCAATCTGAATTAGGCAACAATTATTTTTGTGTAAATTGTGTCATTCTGGAGATATTTGTGGTTCACTTACAGGTCCGTAGGCCTTTGAATGGACCCTTATGGATCCCTCTGCTCGATTCCCTGTAATCGAGTGGCTTTAATTCACAGGATTCCTCATCTACCCAGATGTTCCAGCTAAGATGGCGACGACGTCACAGGAAGCGTTCTGTCTGAAGACCGTCCAACAGCACGGAGACAAAGGTCTGCAGATTGTAAACTCATTTTATTGTTATCAGATAAGCTGCTGCTGCTGTCGCTATGTGGATGTTATCAGCCCATGACTGTGACGGATGAGTTCTCTCTTTCCTGTACAGTTTTAATATATAATATAATCGCAATATATCAAACTGTAACACTGACATTACACTGAAAAACAAATATATCCTACAGTTACTAATGTGCCAATAAAGCAGGGTTGATTGATAAGATTTGAGCCTAACAAAAGTTTTATCTTTGTACTTCGATTTTCTTTATCGTTTTGCTATAACTGGCTGCCAAATCTGAGTGGGTGTGGCTCATTCTTCAAAAAGTGCTGCATCTCATGAATCAATCAGTCGACTGTAACCAAACAGGGTGGACAGGATTTTAGTCCCATTTTAACCCTGAGAGAACGACTCAGCCTTGGCAGAGGTATGCGCTCTATGAGTGCGTTTGCGTTGCTTATGCGTTTTTGCATAATTCAGCTGTCTTCATTTGAGCTCAGCGATTCTAACTTACAAGTTCCAGAGGTGCCCAAAGCTCAGTGAGTTGTACATGAAAGACAAACGGTTCAGCACACACCCTGCTCACCTGATCTGCCTCTCTCAGACTTTCACCCTCAGACGATTGTGTCATCATATCAGCTGTTTTTGGATAGAAGAAAAGGACTTGAAACTGATATGAAATCCTTCCAGCGTCAGTGGCAGAAAGTGTTGAGCTGGAAGGAAATATGCCAGGCTCAGAACTTATCAATCAAAAAACCCAAACATACTTTTTTAAAACCATATTTTATTATAGTATCCAAATGTATATCACATATACAATCTCACATACAATATTTGCATCTTACAAGATTTTCTTTTCTTTCATCTATTTGGTTTTGTTTTGAACAGTTGACAACCCTTGGCTCCACTCATACTGTATATCATACCATATCATGCATCCAATGCATTCCACAATATGCCCAATAGAGAGGGGGAAAAAAGTAAATAAAAACAAATAAATAAATTGCAAACAATACCAAACACCAGTAAGTCTGATATTAATGGACGAGGCTGCTAATCACTATTGACATTGCCAAGTTATACGACCAAGATATGATATTACAGGGACCCACTCCAAACATACGATTTAAAAAATGTTACACGCTGCAAGCAAAGAACCAGAGTGACGACTGGATGATTTGTCATTTATATATATAAGCGACCTTGGGTTCCTTGAAAGGCGCTATACAAATTAAAGTTATTATTATTATTATTATATATACATATACACATGATATACTGAAAGACTTACTGATGTCATCGTGATGTCATCAGGAGACCAGAAGGTCCCAAACTCGCGGCAGCAGTCCCGCCGCTCTTCTCCTACATCCTCGGGACGAGCGAAGGCCTCGAGACAAACAGGGAGAGGAAGCAACGTCAGGGAGGGGGAACCAGAGGAGGACGAGGAAGAGGGCAGACGTACGCAGACAGCAGCGAGCACTGAGGGACAGAGAGACATGCAGTCTCAGTACCAGAAGGATTTTCCTCCTCTGACTCCTCGCTGCAGGAGGAGAACTCCTGCTCTCCCACAGCCGGACAACATCGGCATCAACCCGGCCTTCAGGTGAGAGGTCACAGTACGATGCACCAGACAAAACACTGTTTAGACTTTTAAAAATGACACTACAGATAATTACAAGACATTGAAAGAATTGCAGAGAAACTGTACATTTCAGAATAAAAGCTTTACTAAATTCTCCTCAGTGGAAAGCTTTTATTGTGAACTGTCAAGTCAAAAGGAAATGGGTGCTGCGGTGCTTTGATTTAAAGGTGCAGAATAAAGACAGATGTCACTTGTCTAACAGTCAATAAAGCACGGCCAGCGTAACAAAAGTTTATTGTGTCGATAGTGAACACGTAAAAGCATTCACGATGTTCAAGATCTGCGACAAAACTGTTCTAAATGTTTTATTGTCATGCGTATGTTGGTTCACAGGTTCGAGTTCCGGACAGTCCAAAGGGAGACTTACCCCGGCTGGTCCATCATCAACCGCAGACGTCCAGGCAGCACGAGAGACGTCCATATCTGATCACATCACAGAATAGCTCACATGTAAACACAAACCAACACTGGGCCTTTCAGATATGAGACGGAGACTGAGAAAGGTCTTCAACTGGTGGCGGCTCCTGATTGGTCAGAAGTCAATTTTAACGTTATTCAGTTTAAGTGTAATTTACATGCATTTGGTCATTTCTGACAAAAGTAAATGTAAGATAACTGCTAATCCCTCTCTTTAAATTGAATAAATATATGATACAGAGTTGTATGAGATATCCATAGTAAATGTTGGTATTGTATGGATATAAATAAAATCCTTACAATACAAATCTCAAGTATTTAAACAATGACACTACAGCAAGTAGTAACTACAAATATAAGCACAAATAAAGCAAAAATAATAGATATTAAACTTGAATGACATAGACGAGCATTAAAAAAGGAAACATTTTGAAAAGCAGTTGTGTAGTTTTTGAGACATAAACATGAATCCACGTGTGTGTCCCAGATGTGTGCAAAATAAATGCCAGTGCTTTATTTCTGTGTGTTTGTATCACTTGTGTTGTTGTCTGCACTAAAAGCACTAAGACGTGTTTTTAGATGGTTACATTTCTTGAGCTGACTGATTTATTATGGATGTTATAATTATAGAAGTACATCTCTTATTTAATTCAGATTATTTGTTGATAACACTCACTTCCGGCTTTTTTCCGAGCTTTTTCGCTCTTAGTTTATTCTTTTATTTTTGATTGCTCTTTTTTTCTTAAGTTTTTGTCTCTTATCTGCTGGATGCACTATGGAGACCAAAGTCGCCGTGTTTTGCTTTGTTTGTTTTTTTCTCTTTTGTAATTAATACTGTACAGTGTCCTTGAGTTCGAGAAAGGCGCTTCAAATTGAATTTATTATTATTATTATTTAGTGCTTCTTCTCTTTTTCACACTTTTACCCTCCGTGTCTGGAGACAATGCCCGCAGCCATGTGGTTTACAGTCGGGATCAGCTGTTAGCGCTCTGCAACACAGCAGTGCTGCTCGCGGAGAGACCCGATGAAGACCTGATGAAGATCCTGGAGCAGGCTGTCCTTGGCTATTTCCGCCCC
>OMOW01108108.1:0-11007 GCA_900312555.1 Lamprogrammus exutus
AATATCAAATGTCAATGAATAGCTTCAAACTTTGCTCATGAAATGTCAAGGGCTTGCAAAACCCAGTTAAGAGAAGGACAGTAATGGCTTTTTTAAAATAGAGAATGTTAATTTGACATTTTTGCAGGAGACTTATTTAGAGGAAAGTAAGGACCTACTCAAATTACAACATACTTGGGTTGGTCAGGTCTTTATGACGTCTTATGCATCTAACAGGAGAGGGGTTGCTATCTTAATAAGTAAAAATACTGCCTTCATATCCAGAATCTTTTTAAAGGACAGGGATGGTAGAGATGTGATTCTCAGGGGCATTTTGTTTGGGAAATTTAGTGACTTTTATAACTTTTATGAACATCTATTGCCCCCCAGGGTATTACACTGATTTTCTTACCAAAGCCCTCTCAGAATTTGAGGAATTGACTTCTGACTCCGCCTACATTGCAGGGGACTTCAATAGATTACTTCTTTATGCCTAAAAGACTCCTGAACTCAGTAGTGTCATGCAAAATTGGGAATATAGTAGTGAGCAACCATGCCCCGATTTACATGGATTTGTCTCTCTGTGAGATAAATACATTTCCTAAATCCCAGAGGCTTAACACATCGCTCTTGACTAATGATATTCTCTCACTTTACTGTTTAATACTTTTTATGAAGCTAATGCCATTTCTGCCCCTAACCCAGCTATTTTATGGGAAACATACACGGCCTTTTCTAGGGGAGTAATTATATATCATACAGCCAACAGGAGGCGATAAAATCTGGAACAACAAAAACAATTAGAATCTAACCTTTCCCAAGCAGAGGAAAACTACATAGCCAATCCTAATCCTGTTGAGAGTTAAATACTGCTCGTACAGCCTTAGAATCTTTATTGACCTTGCTGTCTGAGAAGGGCCTTACGTTTGCGAAACAACGCCTTTATGAGTCTGGAGACAAACCAGGTAAATACTTGGCACGCCTTGCTAAGAAGAGAGCAGATTCACAGACCATAGTCTCAACTGCGGATGCTGAAGACATTAGAACTTTTGAGACCCAAATTATTAATTATGTATTTGCAGTTTTCTATACAAACTTATATCGAGCTGAACATGATGAAGACTCTCCCCAACTTATGAAACAATTTTTCTCCAACGTTGAACTCCCCACAGTTTCAGAAGAGCAAAGAACTATACTAAATGCTCCCATTTCAAAGGAGGAGATTATCAATGCCCTCACAAAGCTTCAATCTGGGAAATCCCCAGGCCCTGATGGCTTTGGGTGTGAATTCTATAAGAAATTCCAAAATCTGTTAATTGATCCTCATCTAGCCAGGCAGAATTATTCAGCTGAAACAGGAATCCTCCCCCAATCACTAAGGGAGGCCAACATCACGCGTTTCCTATGAAAGGGGAAATGCCCAGAAAATTGTGCCTCCTACAGGCCAATTGCATTATTGAATTCTGATTTAAAACTACTTTGTAAAATGTAAGCACAATGACTTGAACGTTGTCTCCCCCTTATTATCAATGTAGATCAAACTGGATTTATCAAGGGCTGGAACTCTTCTGATAATGTGAGAAGGCTTCTTAATACTATTCAGTGGATGCATGGTGAGGAGACTGGTCTGGTGCTCTCGCTTGACGCGGAAAAGGCATTTAACTGTGTCGAATGGCCCTACCTCTTCCGCACTATGAGTGTTTTCGGCCTGGGTGACACATTTATTGACTGGGTTAAGATTCTTTATAACAATCCATAGGCAGCAGTTCTCACAAATGGTTTGAGATAAAAAAAACTTCTCTCTCCAGCGGGGAAATCGTCAGGGCTGCCCCTTGAGCCTGGTGCTCTTTGCCCTGGCCATAGAGCCACTTGCCCCAGCTATATGTCAGTCACCCTTAATTTCTGGAATATGCGTTGGAGGGAAAGAGCATAAGATTAATTTGTATGCGGATGATGTCCTTTTGTTTTTAACTAACCCAAGCCTCTCTGTCCCCGACGTTATTGATACCATTGCTAAATTTGGTTGCTTTTCAGGATACAAAATAAATCTCACTAAATCTGAAGCTATGCCACTGGGTTCCCTTCAAACAATCCCCCATGTCCCTGACCCATTCCCACTCCGATGGTGCCCCACTGGTTTTGTTTATTTAGGTATACGTATTACTCCAAAATTTGAACAAATGTACAACGCAAACTTCATTCCTCTACTGGACACAATAAAAGGTGACCTTGATCGGTGGGCACCTCTGCCACCTGGCTGGGTAGGGTGGCACTCGTCATGATGAATGTCATGCCAAGGTTGCTGTATCCACTTCAGATGGTCCCTGTTATCCTTTCAAACAAGGTGATGAAGATTATTGAAGGTTGGTTGAGCTCATTTATTTGTAACAAAAGAAGGCCCTGGTTAAAACTAGCAAAATAACAACTGTCTAGTAGTACTGGAGGTCTAGATGTTCTAAATGTGAAATGGTATCAGGTGGCTTCACATTTAAGGTTTGTGGCTGAATGGCTGAAGAGAGACCAGTCCTCCATATGGCTAGATATAGAAGCTGCTCAGTGTGGCTGTCCTCTCCGAAATCTGCTATTTCTTAGAGATCCTGCCTCAGCAAAAGGGCTGTGTACAAACCCAATTGTTGTTAACACTCTGAGGGCATGGAAGTAAGCTAGATCTATGGATTGTCGAAACACTTTAACATCACCCCTTACCTCGATTCAGGTGAACCCTGATTTTCTTCCGGGCCTCAGTGACCCGGGATTTAACTCCTGGAGGGATGGTGGTATCACAACATTAGGAGACTTCTTTGAAGGCCCTACCCTGATGTCCTTTAATCAGATACAACAAAAATATCACTGAACTCACCAAATTTTTTTTAGGTTCCTGCAGGTGAGGGACTTCATACTTCAGCATACAACATTAACTGTCAACAAATAATCCTCTCGGATTTAGCGAGTACTCTTACTTGGACTTGCAAGAGTTTTAATTAGTTCTCTTTATGACATTTTAAGATCTATGTCAACTGTTAATACTCAGGCCATCAAGCAGACATGGGAAAGGGACCTTGGGGTAGAAATTGTAGATGAAGACTGGTGTAAAATATTTGAAAATGCTAAAAGAATCTCTGTCTTCAACAGAGCCAGGTCGATCCAGTTTAAAATTATACACCGATTGCAAATCTCACCTTGTCTTCGTCACAAAATAAAGGCTAAATTACCTCCTCTGCCTCAAATGTAAAATTGAGGTGGGAGACTAAACTCAGAGTGTGTGGTCATGTTCTAAAATAGAATGATACTGGTCAGGCAAAGTGCAGCTAAGTGTGATTTTTGGTATGGAGATTGATTCGGACACTGTTTGTCTTATTCTTGGCCTTCCGGATGGAAAGCTTCTTCATAGACATCACATACGACTATTTAACTTGCAAACATTTGCTGCAAGGAAGAACATTTTGCTGTCTTGGATTGAGGAAAAGCCACAAAGAAAAGCTGGCACAAAATATCACGCAGTTTATGCCACTGGAATTCCTTGGATGTACGCTGCACTCCACCACCGATACCCTCAACAAGGTTTGGGACCCATACTTATAGTACATTCACCCCAACCTAGCAAATACCCTAACTGCAGGGTTCCTTAACAGAAGTGATGCTGACCACAGGGCCACTGATCTAATTTTTGCAACCTTGGCGTGATGTTTTTGTGACTGCCCTGTTTGTAGTTGAGAATGAGGAGATTACATATTTATTTGTTTGTCTATTGATATTTGTCCTCTTATAACAAATAAGTGTAACTGGCTGTATAATTTATTTCTGCTGTCCATGCTTGTGCTGTGTCCACCTGTTCAAGGTCTGAGTATTTTTATTTATCTATTTCTATTTTTAGTTTTATCATTATCATTATTATTAAATTATTAACTTGAACATCCCAAATAAGGTATATCTGCTGCGACTATTACATATTATAGAAAATTAATATTCTGTGCTCCATTACCTTCTTTCTTTGATGAAGATAAAGATGAAGCCCAGCCATCAGTGCTTTGTTTCTTCTTGTGATAGCTGTTGTCTCGATGGATATGAACCTGGTCAAGACAGCACCATAGTGCAGATAATGTCATTGAAAATAATAAGAGATGCGGTCATTTCCAAAATGGTGGTCAAGCCTTTTCAGGTATACAAACCTTAAAATAAGTTGTGTGGGAATGTATCTGTTTTTCTTTATCCCCTTCTTGTGGTTCACCAGAGAACACCAACTATAACAAATAAAAATGTCAAAATAATCGCTCCTGTAGTAAACAACAGGATCAAGAACTGACAGTCTCTGTAAAATCTGTGTATTAGATTATGAAAGCCACCATACAATAGCTAGGTTTGTTCTATATAATGCAAAGTTGAAGCAAAGAGCAAATGTTTCATTTAGGCTTGAGATGATACATCCAGACTATGACACAATACAGACTAAAGGATATGACATTCATTTAATCAGATATTGAAACAGAATACACTACTTCTGAAATTGTATTCAAATATTGGCATGGCAGGAAAAAAGTTTCTTCTGATATAGCAATTACTAGTGTGTATTTTCAGAATGTATTGCATATCAAAATCAATCCACTGTAGTATAATTTAATAAACAAGACGTTCTTTACTTTAAGCACAGTTATACCAATTTTATTAGAGACAGATCCTTGTTTTTGCATTGTCAAAAAAGTCAGATTCATTGAGGCTTGGGGTTTCTAGCATTTAGCCTTAGACTGTGACTTTACCTGAGTGGACAGAGAGAGGCAGTCTCTCATTTCAGGGACCGCACACTAGGTAGGGTGCATATAAGACTGCGTGATGACATAGATACTCTACTAGAGTGTCCCATTTATGAAGACCCTTGAAATGCACCAGAGAAATGCGCAGACTACCCTGCCCCATATTCCCCACAAACCATTGGGTTTTCCAAAAAAACGTTGCAACAAAACAAAACAATCTGCAATGTATTGTTCTACTGATATTTGTAAGTATTTGTAAGTATTTTATCTATGATACAATAAAGAAGATAAGAAAAGGATTTCAATGTTGATGTCAATTGTAAAAGTTGATTTAAGCGCCCCTTTCGTTGTAGTTATGAAGAAAAACAGAATATACAGGAACATAATGCCAGGGGATGACAACATAAGTATATATCATGTTAAACATCACAAAATGTTGAGTAGAGTATATAAATCATCAGGTTGGGTTTGCTCTTAGAGGCCACCATCAACACCGCACAGCAAATACATCCACGGGTAGATCAGCTTTAGAAAGAAAGACACTGCAGCAGTCTGCAAATGGTCTCCTGTTCCCGCTTACAGCGCACTGACATGGACTAAGACCAACACGAGCAACCAGATAAATGAGTGTGTTCTTCACTCTCTCTGACCAACATGGAGTGAATGAGAAGAGCCATATTACTAGCAGTGGGGAGGGCTGATTCAAACATTGCGAGCCCCGTGGAGTATTGCTATCCGCTTATTGGTTGATGGAAGATGTGGTTATGGAAAAACATCAATGAGTTGCAACAAGTTGTAGTGCATCTCTTAGTCTACTGTTATTGTGTTTGTATTAATGAGTACCTGAAACACGACACCTCTTTTATCAGGAAAAACCTCAGCAATTCTTCCCATGACCCAGGAGTTACTAGGTGCCTTCTGGTCAACTAAAAGAACTGTGTGCTGGAACGGAAGTTACACTTCACCTGACTACTTCTTCCATTCCTATAGCTGTGGCAAATACTCCCTTCACCAGTGTAGGAAAGAACCAGGGGCAAAGGGCAAAATATCACCTATATTCTACATTTTTGCCTGTAAAAACTCAAATCAGAGAGAAAAAAATGCTGCCTGTATCACTGACTTTAATTTAATAAACCATTACAAATGAACTCATAATTTTAATGAATCAATGAGAATGATAGACATAACAAAACACAGTTGATGCACAACTCTATTCAAATTACGACACTGACATTTGGCAAGGTATGCATTTTCTAGCTCTGACCTGTAAACATGAACTTACTCTGACCAGGTAAAGATTAAAGTTGGCACCGAAAAAATCACTGAAAAGTCCACTGAAAAGATGCGGTTCCACAAGCAATTCAGATGACCACATGTCAAACCATATACCAACGTACCTGCAGCAGCAGCATCCCACTGTTTGAGATGGTGAGGTCTTCAGAGGCAAAAGATATTTGGGAGTTAATGATTCCAAATCATTTGGATCAATGGATGCCTTTTAATTCGACGATCACTGACAATGGCCTACACCTCACAAAGGACTGTATGAAGACCCTTTTCATCCAGGTTGTGCACATTTCATATGGAGTCAATCAACCTCTCCAATGTTCCACCAAGGTGTGAGCCAGTTAGGGGGGTTAAAGAACAATTTGACTCCTTTCTGAAGAAGGGCTTCATTGACCTATGGCTGATTCCACTTTCCAATGGAGGTGGAAAAATCTTCTGGCATAGCTGTCCTGCCAAGCCACAGCACCGATGGGGTTGGTACTCTACGTTCCAGTATTTGTTACTGCCAGCACAGTATACAGTGATGGATGCCTGACACTGTAAAAAAATGGATATTCTTGACCTCTCCATCATTTCTCACCCAAAGAAGCGCCAAAGACTTTCAATTGTCCCTCAACATTCAGTCATGCTGAAGGCCTTACAGAGCCTCAGACAAAGTGTAATGGATATGTCTTCACACTGACGAGTCGTATCTTCGTGTGAGACCATGCATGACCATTCACCTCTCTAATATGAAAGAACGTGTCATTTCATTCCCGTGGGACTGAAAAAAAGCCCACAAGGTTTCCTTTTCCTTCTACTTATCGTTAGCTTTCAATAACTACAGAGTCAAAGTCCCAGACATACCTCACTGATTCTCCCTCTCACTTATGTAGAACAACTTGAATTTCCATTAGCTACCGCTAGCTGCAGAGAAGATCATCCAGGCCAAGTGAGTGCATCTTATCAAAGTCATAGGCGTCAAATAAGTTGCTGATTCTTATATAATTATTAAAAATTATTATTATTATTATTGTAAGTCTGAAAATGTATTTTAACCTGAATAGGTATGAAATGTCAAATTTCTAGTGTCATTCCGTCTTTTCCTACACATGCCAAATCTATGATCCAATATGTACAAGAGCAAACCAGGGAAGAGTTACAACATAATTTTGCTGGTTTTGCTACAACATGTACTTTGAGTCTTGTACGCCCATGTGGGCTGGGCACTATATGTGCATGACAATAAAAATCAATCACTCTAATCTAATCCACCTCTCCAAAACATTTCACAAAAAATCATCAATAACTTTTTGAGTTATCCTGCTAACATAAACAAACTGAAGCAAAAATGGAATCTCCTTGACAGAAGTAAAGACAGGTATTCCCCTAACAGGATGCCTACCCGATACTGACTTAAAGCCATGCTCAGTCTGCCCACTCTTGGGAGGTACACCTTTAATGGACACAACATCCCCAGCTGTGCAGAGAGCATGCACAAGGGCTGGTTTGGTAGGGCACCACACAGCTGGTGAAACTTCACTCGTAAGGCCAGATTATGCTTCAAAACTGTCTTGGAAAAACAGAGATGCGTGTCCGCGCGATCACTTGCTATACAAGTATAATACATTTTGACATGTTCCGAGATTTTCCCCCGAATAATTTTGTTTTACTGCATTTCTACCGTACAATGCGTTATTATTCCCCACTACCGCCTCTCTTAAAATTACAAATTGACTTTGACTTTTATGAATATGGGCCTGTGTATGTTAAATTCACCAAAAAGTAAAATCTTCTTGAACAGCATCATAGTTTCAAACCTGTATGATATCCGCCAGCTTCTGCAATCCACTTGTGTTCAGGAATATTCCTGCCTCTGATGACAAGCACAAGTATTACACATATTTGTTATTTGCACAGATTACTAAATTGTACATTTTCTAATCATTTTGACTGCAAGACTTGAGGTGGTCTTAGTAAACAGTACATATATAACGTATCATTTCACAGTAAACCATGATAAAGATACATATCACAAAATAGTATGTTTTCTGTAGATTCAATTAAAAAAGATATTCATAGATAAAAATGGTTGTCTAATCTTGTGTATTAAGGCAAACCCAATAAAGGAATTTTTGTGTTTTTGTTTAGAGCACATATTTTGTATACATTTTCATTTCATTTCTTATTCAAAAATACATTTTGAAATCAAATATGAAAGGTTCTGTTCTATTTCTTTTGTCATGGTTCTTATATTTTCAGCTACATCTTTCACCATAAGTGAAAAGTGTGGGGAAAAAAAGAAACTAACTTCCTGCTAAGTAGCCAATGATCTGTTCCAGAGCTTCATAGATGACCGTCTTGGTGCCATAAGTCAGGTGAGCCTTCTGGAACAGCTCATAAATGAAGCTGTGAGAAACAAACAGAGAGATAAGCAGAAACCTTTTAATCCAATTACCTGTGGGTTGTATTAAAACTTTGCAAGCAAAATTTAAACAACTTCCCTAACCGATATTTGAAGAATCTCATCAATAAACTATATATATATACACACACATACACCTATACATACATATACGTATACACATACATACACCTACACATATACATACCAATATATATGCATACACCTATACATACACACACACATATATATATATATATATGTATACACATATACACACACATATATATAAATATATACTGAACAGAAATATAAAAGCAACACTTATCAATTTTAAAAGATGTTATTGAGTTCAGAGGTAATAAACATAAATCAGTCAACTGAAATAGATTAAGAACTTATCTATTGATTTCATTTAATTAAGGAAACAAATATGCATTTGTTAGACACAGGTTCCCCAAAAAAGAAGATACCATGAAATGAACAGAGTACCGATCCGTAACTTGTGTGACCACCATTTGCCTCATGTAATGTTACACATCTCCTTCGTATCTCTTCTCCCACTCCTTTTCAATAGCTGCACAAAGTTGTTGGATATTAGTGGGAACTGCAACAAGCTGTCGTATGCGACGGTCCAGAGCATCCCAAACATGCTTAATGGGTGACATGTCTGGCCATGGAAGAACTGGGACATTTTCAGCTTTGAGGAATTGTGTACAGATCCTTGCAACATGGGGCCGAGCATTGTCATGCTGACACATGAGGTGATGGCGGTTGATGAATGGCACAGTGATGGGCCTCAGGATCTCATCACAATAGCTCTGTGCAGTCCAATTGCCATGGATAAAATGCACTTGAGTTCGCTGCCCATTGGATATGCCTGCCCATACCATAACCACACCATCACCATGGGCCACTCTGTTCACGTTGACATCAGCAAACCGCTCACCCATCTGACGCCATATTGTCATCTGCACTGTACAGGTGAAACCGTGATTCATCGGTGAAGAGGAACGTTTTCCAGCGTGCCAGTGGCTATCGAAGGTGAGCTCTTGCCCACTTACATTGATTGTGACCTCGAACTGCAGACAAATAAAGACCCCGGTGAGGACGGCGAGCATGCATATGAGCTTCCCTGAGGTGATTTCTGACAGTTTGTGCAGAAATCTTTCGGTTGTGTAAACCAATTGTCTCATCAGCTGTCCTTGTGGCTGGCCTCAGACAATCCCGCAGGTGAAGTCGGATGTGGCGGTCCTGGGCTGGCATGGTTACATGTGGTCTGCGGTTGTGAGGCCTGTTGGATGAATTTCCAAAATCTCTGAATCGACGCTGGAGGCGGCTTATGGTGGAGAAATGAACACCCATTACTCTGGCAACAGTTCTACGGGACATTCCTGCAGTCAGCATGCCAATTACACGATCTCTTAAATCTTGAGGCATCTGTGGCATGGTGTTGAACAACAAAAAACTCAACATTTTGGGGCAGCCTTTTACTGACCTCATCATAAGGAACACCTGTGTAGTGATCATGGCTTTTAATCAGCATCTTGATATGCCACACCTGTGCAGGAGATGGATTACCTTGACAGAAGAGAAATGCTAGCTAACAGTGATATAAACAAATTTGTGGGCAAAATTTGAGAAATAAGATCTTAGAGCACATGGAACAAATCTTTGAGGTATTATTTAAACAAATTTAAAACGGCTGCAAAAATTAAGGGTTGCGTATATATTTTTGTTCAGTGTATATACACATACTTACACATATATATACAGTATATATACACATATACTCTATATGCACTCTTTCACGTACCTTCCAGGTTTTGTGATCCCTGCGTTACTTGAAACATCATAGGAATCAATGACAGTTTCAAGATCCAACAGTATCTCTGATAAAAGCAAGAGGGGAAAGCAGTCTGGTGTCAACATTGTGACAGTGTTTGTATTTGATATGATTCCCGTCTGCGTATTTAAGTAGATGTGAATCATATCACATCTGCTTTAAGTAGTCATGGTGCCTAATCTAAACCAAAATTTATATTTTCAAAAATATTTGTGTTCTAGAAAATACTTACGTTTTATTTTAGCAACAGTTTCCATTTTTATACCTGCAACAAAAACATAACTATGACTTCTGTAAAAATAGTCAAATTGACTTTTGTCCAAAGCGAAGTACATGAGATTTAATAGATCACAAGCAAGGATCTAGTCTACGATTAAATACAGTGAAACCTAACACGTCTGTGTACAACTTAATCTGGGGATCAAACCCTAGATTAAGAATCAAATTATAAAGTGTCAAAAGACAAACTGCCACTCTAACCGGAGGTGAGGGATTCTACATTGAATTCTTCAGAGAAGGTATCTCCAAGGCTAGCTTCTTGAGCCTGCTCCACTAGCACCTTGTCCACAGCATTAATGGCCGAGGCTAGATCATAGGGTGTCAGGTCGAAAGACGTTGACTCTTCACATGTCTTCTCCTGTAGCCAACACAAAAAACATCCTTCACTCTACTAGTTCTTTGTCAAGATGTTATATCAAAGTAACAACTGCCTAGACACATAATATATGTTAATGCCTTTATTATGAACTTGCACATCATTCCTA
>OMOW01108114.1:0-11704 GCA_900312555.1 Lamprogrammus exutus
CAATTTCCATCACACACTCTCTCTCTCTGACATACTAATCAGTCTTATAGAATACATTTTCTGTGAGTGACTCTTACTATAAACACTAGCTGATGTTTCCAGTTTCTCTTACAGTAAAGTGATGATCCGACGTCTTGACTGTTGTCACCTCCCCCTTTGCAGGGGAAGGAGAACATGATCTGGTGTTTTCTGCAGCTGTCCACACAAAGGCACACATGTGTTGGCACATGTATTATCCTTACTGCCTTACTGCAGGGAAGTTCAATTTCTCATGTATTCATAATGTGTGAGCTGTTCTCTGGAGTGTGAAAAGCTGGACATGTGTAATCAACCAAAATGTAGCTCTTTTAAAATGCCAGTTTACACAAATACAACAGGCCTTGTGAGATGTCGTAAAGCTTTACAATTCATACACATTCGCTTAAGAGCAGTGGTAAATGCTCATTAGTTGGGATATTAAAACATAATGGTGTTGGGTTTTATAAAGCTAAATAGCTCATCTGTGAGCTACCGGCAGATTGTGGGAGCACAAGTTATTCATGGCAATCTCTGATTTAACTTTTTATAGTGAATACATTTTTAAATGTCCATAAAGTGTTGTCTGTGTGATCACATATTCACACACACATATTATTTCTATGCATGGAATGGGAACAGAACAGCCAACATCATTCGTAATGTTAATAAGGTGATTTTTTTATTACAGTTTGATCTCAACACTGTTCTCTTATATAAAAGCCTGCTTTTTATCTGGACAGATCTATGTGCTTTATATAACCCAATCATTGCTTAATTCAACACATGGCAGCTTTCTTTTCAATGATCTCCTCCTGTCTGTCAAGTGGTGGCATATCTAAATGAAATATTCATTTTCAACATCAAATCGCTGACACAAACTGAAAGTAGCCTCATTCTGTGAAGAGTAGATATAGCAGAAGAAACTAGAGAAGCTCTTGAGGACCACGCTGACTCCTGAGAGTAGAGTTTCACAGGAAGGTATCACACTGGCTTGGCATCAATTATTGAGTCACACTTAATCACATGATAAACCTGTGCAGATGAAGCTGGCGTTTCTTCACATAACCTGGACTACTGTTACATGGGACAAAGGGACAGGTCTTCTTAGAGGTGACACTAAGAACACAAGATCCTCCAGTTTGCGGTGTAATCAAAACCTTCAGTGTTCTCGGCTCTCCTGCCACGGTGAAGTCAATTATTAAACAGCAGTCATAACTGAGCACACTTTGCTAAGGAATTTATTTAGAAACGGGATTAGCGAGCAGGGAAACAGGACTAGTGAATCAAATCTGATTAATCATAAGATCACAAAGGCACAGCACAGTTACACCAATTCATTCACTTTCTTTGTCTGTCCAACAAATTGTTCAGTATGTTTTATTTTACCAATTTTAATGATGGCCAAGACATCTGAAGGGCCCAGACTTGACTAGGACAATATAGGAAAGAAAAAAACCAACTATAACAATAAATTGGAAATGTTTTGATCCTATGTTGTGCACTTGAGACAACTTAACATCACTGCTAGTGCTTTAAATGTTGGCCTATTGCTTAATTTACATCAGATGTTATTGTCTGTCATTACAAGATGAATTTAGGGGATTATCAATATTTGTTCTGCCTCATGTAAGCAGATGAGTCACAGACATGCATGCTTACCTGGTAGGCGTCAAGCTGCTCGTCTGTAAATATCGTTTGCTTATTTCCCATTTTAACCGAGTAATTGGTCGGTTGCTCACGTTGACTACATTGAAAGTCAGATGTCTTTTCTCAATGAAAAGCATTTAGGAGGTCCACGGAGTGGAAATCTCCACACACGGTGAGTGGGTAAGCCCTTAACACAGGCTGCAGGGGTGCTTGTAAGAGATGTCCTCCATCACTGCTAAACTTACAAGATGCTGGAGTTGAAAAATAATCAAATAAAGTAAAGGTAAAAGTCAGCGCTGAGCTTTACCCAGAGGCGGCTTGTTCTGCTGAGTCCCAAAGGAGCGCAAGGTGATATGTTTGGTGCTACAGGAGCAGGGTCAAGAGCGACCAATGAGACCTCAGGTACATACATTAATAGATAAGAAGCAACATTTGAAGCAGCAAAGGTGGGATTTATTATTGGACTGTAAGGGTTGGGTTTCTTTATCACTTTACAAATGAACTCAGCGTAACTCAGGAAAAACGTTTTTATTATTATGTAGTGACAAAATCACAGATATAAACTGACCCTGACTGTTGGACAAGAAGCTTATTGATCGATCTGCAGTAGAAAATATTAATTCCGGTTTCCTCTTTTTATTTTACTCTGTTTTAAACTGTGTCTTCTATTTTTGCATTGTACTGGTGAAAGGTCAGTAAATGTTTAAATTCTTATATTTGAAAGTACGTTCAACTTTGTTTAGGTAGATTTTAACCTCTTTTTTTGTTTCTTCAATCTATTAAACAAGAGCTCCAACAGGTCCCTTTCACGTGAGACATCATGATTTGTCAAACACAGGTGACCACGAATAATGGCTTCATTTCATTCAGATGTGCAGTGTATTGCGATTGCCACATTTAAATTGAGTGAAGCATCATTGATGTTGGCTAAACTCGTGTATTTCTGACTATGACAGCTAAAAAAAACAAACTCCCAGAGAGAAATTATACTATCAGAGATTCTGTCAGCACGGAAAGGAAAACAAAAACTTTGATTTGACGCCATTACCTGTTGAAACATGAGGCCAATACTGTGAGATTTTACTAATAACATCATAATAGCGCCCCCTAGGATGCTTCACTGCCCTGCCTGCGCTTACGTTGTCCTGCTGAGCCGCAGGTTCGTGCCTGACTTCCACCTGCGTGCTGCTGCAGTAACACAGACCGGTGATCGGTTCACGTTTCCACTAATTAATCGCCGTATGATCCTTGCGTTGGTTAAATTGACGGCTTTTGGTTGCGACAGGTTGGTTCCATTTGAGCGAAGTTGCTTACGATGGACTCCAAGCGAGATAAAGACCAAGGTAAGTTGTGATGGATAGCTTGTTGCTACGTAGCTGCGCTAGCTAGCTGTGGTTACTGATGGACGCTAACACCGTTTCGTCCAGTTTGCACACACACACACACCATTTTAGGTGTCACTATCGAGAACAATTGCCACTCCTTTAACTAACTCTCCCTCTTTCATCTCACTGTTTTGTCCTCATCACACAGTCCTATATCACGCTGTAGTTGCTCCATGGCAACCGTAGCGTAGATACAAAGCAGCAACATCAGCTAACAACACGTCAACATCACCTTTACCTGCAGGTGTTCGTGTGGTTTGGTGAGCCGTCATGTGAAGTTATCGAGTTATCCCATTTTGTAGCGGCATATACCGCCAGCTAGTCTTCATAAATGACCCACAGAGTTCACACAATGTCTGTTGATGTAAATCTGACAATATATCACAGTGATAAGCTTAATAAACGCATCCTGACATCATTATATCTGATTCATCTGATGAGTTTGTGTTTCAATGATGCGTTTCTGCAGGTTTCAGTCATGCAATCCCACTGGGGAATGCTCCTGTGTACACTTTGCGACTTAATCATCCTTCAGAAATTAAACCGACAGTAACAAAGTCCTTATTCATACTAAAATCAGAAAATCAAATATTTCAGACCCAGGAGAGAACATTACATCAGCCTGTGTGTGAGCTCTCCTCAGCAGCCTGCAGGAAATGCTCCTCACAGACGTCAAATTGTGGACTCGTCTTGTTTTTTTTTCCATAAACAGAACAGACAAAACCCCTCAAGCCACCCAGCTCTGACTTCAGTAATGACTAACAATCGAGTCCGTGGCCGTGCATAAGAATAGAAAGTGAAGTTGCGCCTCGGTTTGCTGCAGTCGCATCTCTGATGACCTCTGATTGTTTCAGATGGAGACGTGGAGAGGGTGACGGCTGTGCTCCTCAAGTCGCGCGCGGGAGAATTCGACCTGGAATCAATATTATTTCTGAAATTAAGAGGTCTCGGTAAGATGAAATCAATATATCACAATTTTAAATCTTCACCAAAACATTCTTTACAGCAATTCAACATTTGTCTTACAGGCATACATGATCTGGGGTGCATTGGAGAGTGTATGAATTTGGAGAGACTGGACCTGTCTGGGAATAACATTACAAACTTGGCTCCTCTCTCATCTCTTCGTCTTCTCTCTGTACTCAACCTTTCTGCCAACAGGATCTCCAGTTTAGGTAACCATTTTAGCAGCAAGTGTCATGTTTATTTCCACAGTGCATAATTACTTATTATGTACCCACTGAATAGAAATTGACTTTAAAATTTTGCTTTGGTCATTTTAGAGCCCCTGCGCAATTGTGACAGTTTACAGAACTTAAACGTGGCTGGTAACTTCATATCCAGGTATCACTGTGTAATCATCCATCAAGTGCTTACTTCAGATGACTGCTGAGAGTTGCAAATCTGTTGCTAATTTTGGCTTTAATTTCATCCTTTAAATTTCATTCTGTTTTGTCATTCCACAGCATTGAGAACCTCCACTGCCTTCAGCCTTTAAGAAAGCTAGAAAGTATACGACTTAAAGACAACACTTACAATTACACTAATCCAGGTAAGTTTCTGTGACTTTATTTGAAATGGATGATGATGATGATGATGATGATGATGATGATGATGATGATGATGATGATGATGATGGACACAATCAATATGTCAGATCACAATTACCCTCTCTGTTTCAGTGTGTAGGAACTCATCATATAGAGCTATAGTTCTTGAGATCTTCCCCAACCTCAAGGTGATGGATGGTGAGATATTCTTTGCATCTATTTTGCATAAAATTACCACTGTGACCCCCTTTAACAAAGTTTTGTTTTCACTTTAAATCATAGGTGAAAGAGTGGTTGGACGTGGGAGTGACTTGTACCAGTTATGTAAAGACATTGATGATACCATCAAAGGTTCATTTCTAATCTATCACGCTATCATTATATGCCTGCTCTCACCATATTAAGTTGTTTGCTATAGCATGAATCTTACATACACATATTTCCAGTTACGTTATTGAAATTTCTGTGAGGTAACTGTTTCGTTTGCCCTCATTAAAATAAAGGTGTCATTGTTGGAGGTAACCTGTATTTATGCCTGTTTGCTGTTTATTTGTAGCTGGTTCATACAAGAATGGACAGCTTACTGAACATCCTGATTGCAAGCCATGGGTGGAAGACAGCTACTGGGACATTAAGAGATCAAATAATGCCATTATTGAAGAAGCCTACAAACAGTTCAATGGTAAGTCAGATCCTTTATAACAAGTGTGTAAGGTGGTAAATGTGAAAACTTAGTGGTGTTGTGTCTACAGTGTAATATCCCATGTAACCTTTGTCAAATTTGTCCTTTTCCACAGATGTCCTTCATGAATGCAAACTCCTCAACAATAGAGCAACGCATGTCATTTCACAAACTGAAAGATCTATGAGCCTGAAGAAGCAGCCAAAGCAGTATGCCATCTGAGCTGGACTATTTCAGACACATTTGTGCGCAACATTTCATTATGTGATATGATCAAATATATATGTAGGTTTATCGACTGACTGAGCTATATCCAAATGCTTGACTAAGTATCGTTGCCATATACACAGGCTCTGTGTAGGCATTTGCTGAAATTTTGCCTCCTATGCATTAGGTATCAGGAACGTTAACGCTTAAACCACGCTGACAACCCTCAGTTTGGTTTAAAGATGTCTTTACTTGCACAGTGTGCATTTTACACCTTGCTGTAGCCTGCATATATGCTGAGATCCATGCTGCTTAAGAATTTCTATAGGTTTTCAGCAATTAAGAGCTTTTCCATTTTGCATTGCTGGATGTTTAGGGGGGCACTTTTCCCATTCTGTGTGCTCTCTTGGTAAGCTGAGTTTTTGCTATAACTGACTGAATGAATGTCTCAGCTGTTTCTACTTGTTTTATACCATAAACTATATCATGGCTATAACTCAATGAAAATAGTGTTGTCTTTTGTTGATAAAGTGTCATGTATGGGCCCTCACATATTTGCCTACTCCACTTTGTCTACTGGCGAATTTAAGAAATATTAACTTAACACCCTTTATCTCCAGAAGTATGTGCTGTTTGCATAAACACATCCAGGGAACTACCAGGAAAACCAATGAGAGTACTCGACCTCAGAAGCAGTTCGCTGGCGCCACTTGGCGGTGGTATAAGGGTACTACTAGTCACAGCCGCCTGGAAACACAGTTGTGCGCCTTTCTTATTCTTCCGTTTGTAATTAAGTTTAAGTTTTCTTCATTTTTCTGACACTGATATTACTCGAGGCAAAACGAAGAATACACATAGAAATTTTTATTGAATATATCCAAAATGGGAGTGGATGTAAATTTTACCTTCAAAATAAACAATAAGCAATGCTGAAGAGGAAAGGAAACCAAGCTGACGTAACCCTATACAACTATGTTTGATTATTGGTTTCATAATTGATACTAATGAAATAGTTGCGCGAAGTCTTCAGTTTAACTACACATTTTATTTTGAAAGATTTGACCGGAAAAAGCTTGGAAGACGCGGACTTGACCTTGTGGCTAGCTGAAGATGGCAGGTGGTGCGTGGAGGTCAGCGGTAAGTAATGTGCACAATGTTGTACTATTTACACAAATGCATGGCAGCGTGTTTCAGTTCGTCGGCTAACATTGCGATTATAATTACTACAAACCTGGGACTGTCTCCATCCAGGCGGCAGAGCAGGCACACTGTACCTACACAGCTAACTAGCTACTGCTAACATGTAAGCTACTTCCTTTCTGTTGCTATAGCGACCAGAATCCTCCTTCCAGCTGTACGCTAAATAGCTAAGCTTTACTAAATACAGATATATTATATTAGCGTCCACAATACTGAATTCATAATACCAGGTTTAACTTCTCGTTAATGTTCCTTTACTTAACATCTACAGATTCTTAATCTGCTAAGA
This sequence comes from Lamprogrammus exutus, assembly GCA_900312555.1. Taxonomy (NCBI): domain Eukaryota; kingdom Metazoa; phylum Chordata; class Actinopteri; order Ophidiiformes; family Ophidiidae; genus Lamprogrammus; species Lamprogrammus exutus. Next base: position 6,979 of record OMOW01108114.1, read on the forward strand.
AAATGGGGTATATCGATCAGTGACAAAGAAATAACCAAGGCAAAGGAAGTAAGCATTTTACGATTTTGTCCTCTAACCTTGTTCGTTTAGGAAAAGGTGCTACAAAAGCTAACTAGTACCTCCCTCTGTCATATTAGGATAAATATGTATGTATATGTTTTTGTATACTAGCTTTCAAAAGCTGATGTCTGCAGTTTATTGACTTAAACATGACTTTGCAAGTTGTTCTTACGATGACACTCCACGCTGCCTTTGCAGTCGGTCACAGGGTTACAGTCATCCTAAAATAAGGGTGCCTAAATTATCCATCTACCTGTCTGTCTGTCTGCATTGAGACATTACTATGTTGAGCATTAATGTATTGTGCTTGATAAATCCCCATTTGCGTCTATCAGTTTTGTGTGGCATGGTCAGTGTACTGCTCCAAATGTGATTATGTTAACTGTAGTGACAGACTACTGAAAACTACAGTGAAAGACTCTTGTCAAGAATGTTGTTTTTACAATCCTGCTGAAGATTGCAGAAATATACAGTAGATTACGGATGACTAAGCTCTCCACAGTAACAGTTCATTAGCACCTAAATTGCTTTCTGCGTCACGTAATAACTAATTGATGAGTACAAGCATAGTTTACTCTCACACATGATCCCCTTCATTGTTCATTTCTCCAATTATTTCCACCGTCAGGTGTCTCGGGTAGTCGGGGCTTTGAAGACGCCACAACCAAAGACATTTGTCCGTGGGGTATGTATCTTCCCTTTAAGTCTACAGGAAATATATTTCAAATAAAGAGACTCTTGGTGCAATTTCAAAATTGTGAAATTGTAAATGTGTTTTAAAGTGAATATTAATTTTGTATTATTGGATTGTTTTGCTTTGTTTGTCCTGACAGATACAGACTGTTACTTTAATCCCTGGTGATGGGATTGGTCCAGAGATCTCCGCTGCTGTTATGAAGATATTTGAAGCAGCTAAAGTGAGTACCGGTCAACCCTGTCAACTCACTGAACACTGGTATAGAATCCATCAGTAAGATCCTGTATTACGTACAATGACACTGTTTTGCTTTATCTGTACACGGCAACATTATGTGTGATGTGTGGCTGAGGTTGGGCGACTAAAACAACTAGAAGTACTTGGTTAAGGCAGGGATTGATAGTGATCATGACACATTGACCAGTCTTCAAAAATATCAATAGAAAATAATCAAAATCAAAAAAATGCACAGATAAAACCAGGAATGATCAAATATGAAATCTCACGTCCCAATATGATGTTGTTTTCGAGTGAAGTGGTTTTTCTCTCCCCTGTGGATTTTTGTTTCAGCGTATTCCTTCAAATTTTAATGTCATTGGATAAAATTCTAGAACATAAAACTAATGGAGTTTCCTGTTGTATGTACATGTTTGATGCAGGCACCCATTCAATGGGAAGAGAGAAATGTTACAGCCATCCAAGGACCTGGTGGCAGATGGATGATCCCCCCCGATGCTAAAGAATCGATGGACAGGAACAAAATTGGCCTCAAAGGTGACTTGATTCAGACAGTTGCTATTAGTTATTAGTTCATTATCATACATTCCGTTTTCTCAGTCATTTCTGGACTGCTCTCTACCCCAGCAGCTTTGGTTCTGTTCATTCCCATTCATTTTATTTATAGAGCCTTGAACGTTTTATCTGCAGGTCCTTTGAAGACACCCATTGCTGCTGGTCATCCCTCTATGAACTTGCTCCTGAGGAAAACCTTTGACCTTTATGCCAATGTGCGCCCTTGTGTGTCCATTGAGGGCTACAAGACCCCCTACACTGATGTGGACCTGGTCACCATAAGGGAGAACACTGAAGGAGAATACAGTGGGATTGAGCATGTGGTAAGAAGAATGACAATTATTGTATGAATGCTAATTTTCTGTATTTTCTGCTATCTCTTTTGTTTTCACACTCAGAAAGTCACAGCGCTTACTTTATTTTTTTTCTCCAAAATGTACCTGTTACAATTCCCTGGTAATTCATCTACTGAATGTCACATATCCTCTATCTTTTCTCCTTCTTTCTCATTTCTTCTTACACTGTATGTTTACCTGGGTGGTGGCACATTGTAATCATTCTTGTATTTGCGTTTTTCAGATTGTTGATGGTGTTGTACAGAGTATTAAGCTCATTACAGAGCAAGCCAGCCAACGCATTGCAGAGTATGCTTTTGAATATGCCAGAAATAATCAGAGGGCCAGTGTTACTGCTGTGCATAAGGCCAATATTATGTAAGTTTTATTTAGTACTTTATAATGTGTTATTTTAAAGATACATATTTTAAATTGATTGGTTTTCCTCAATTCTTACAGGCGCATGTCAGATGGGCTTTTCCTACGAAAATGCAGAGAGGCTGCTGAAAAGCACAAAGATGTGAAATTCACTGAGATGTACTTGGATACTGTTTGCCTCAACGTAAGTCCTTTTGATTTTGTATCGTATCTGTGAATGAATACTTTTGTAATGCTTCTGTTCTGCTTCAACAGATGGTGCAGGATCCCACACAGTTCGATGTGCTCGTGATGCCAAATTTGTACGGAGACATCTTGAGGTAAATACAGTTTTACACTGAACCTCTTTTGTGCATCATTACAAAGCAGCAAAATGCAGATCAACCAGGCAGTAATTTGACAGTATATTATAATGTAACGTAAACCAAACACTTTGCTATACCAAAATAATGTAGTGACGAAGGTCTGGCAAAGTGCATGAGAGTGGTCTACATCAGATGCAAATTACATTACAGTGCACATTTAATCTTGCATGCAAAGCTGTGGATATACACAGGAAAAGGTCCAGAGGAACTTAAATGTGTTTACATCGCAGTGATCTTTGTGCTGGATTAATCGGAGGTCTTGGAGTGACCCCTAGTGGAAACATCGGTGCCAATGGTGTTGCCATATTTGAGTCGGTATGTTCTGTTTCCGTTTCTCATAAATCATATTAACTCACCTGATGGAAGTATAAGTTACAGAATATACATTTTTCTCCTGTCATTTTCATATGTTGCACAATTAATGAATGAAGTCATATTAAAATTTTATCCCTGTCATTTTATTAACCCATCGTTTTCAGGAAACTGTTGTTAAAAGAAATGCGATTAATGATAATGGATTACGATCAATTTCTCCTGTCAGGTTCATGGTACGGCCCCTGACATAGCAGGAAAAGACATGGCCAACCCCACCGCCCTGCTGCTCAGCGCTGTCATGATGTTGCGCCACATGGGCCTGCATGGCCACGGCAAAAACATTGAAACCGCCTGCTTTGCCACCATCCATGACAAAAAGGTAATCTACTTTTTAATAAATTCAGACGTGTTGTTTATATATCGCCATGTTGACTCTGACCAATGTTTATGTTTTCTGTCCTCAAGGTTCTGACAAAAGACCTGGGAGGAAACTCCAAGTGCTCTGAATTTACTGAGGCGATATGTCAAAGAGTCCGGGATATGGACTAACGGGAGGCCATTAGGGTGGAGAGAAGTCGGGGTCTCTTCTCTTCATCATATTATACTGTACCTGCACTTTCTCAACCAAAAAGCATATATGTTCTTAAATATTTATTCCAAGGTCCAGGATTTTGAGATTCTGGATTGTCTTTATCATTCTGCACTCAAAAGCACTGTCTTAAAAGTATTGACCAATGGTTACAGAATGCGTGATGTGAATTTTATTGCTAAACTGTTTATTCTGTGTATTCTTCTTGATGTATTTGCTGATTTTGGTCTCTGATCTGATGCAAATGACACTGTGTTATTTGGATTATTTAAACTAATCGAGTTTCAGTAACATGAAAGTTACAGATACAGCACTAAGTCTCTTCTTGTTATGTGTCTGTCTTGTTGCAAATATTATGAATGGAGAAAATAAAATGAATATTAACTAGACAACAGCGGTGTCAACCCATTTATTTGCTGTTGTAAAAGTGTTGTAATTATGAGCTGCAGTACCTCAACTCTGATGATGACCTCTGAGACCCCCAGTGGTATGGTCTCTGGTTATATAATAACTATCCAGGAAAGTAAATCAAAGGATTGACCTTGAACTGAAATGCAGTTGTAAATGAGATGCTGTCATGCACATCATTTTAAGTCAGTGAGTATCAAAGCGTTTTGAATGGGAGATCAGCCCAAAGGAAGACGCAACAAAATTTTATCTTTTCGTTCTTAAGAATTACCCAAAAAGTAATAAATGGTTCCTCTGTTGCATTTTAAGATGTGAACAAACTGAATTCCAAACATATTCCATGCATGCCCATGTGACTGATAAACTGGTGAATTACAGCGACACATTACAAGATCAGTATAAACAACACGGTCACTGAAGAACTTAACTGGAGTTTTTCCATCACTACATTTCAAAAGGAAATGTTGTAGTCTTTACCTGGCTATATATATGACCTTTATCAGACAAAAATATCCACAATGTCAACTTTCTAAAACATATGATAAAATATTGCATTGCATTGTGACACAGTGACAAACTAGCTGTACGTGAATTTTGAATTTAATTAAAAACATCAACATACATTGGACAAATAAATTAATTTTTTGCTGCAAGGTTATAACTGTGCAGGCTCGGTGTGTGTTTTTCTCTTTGTCTGTGGTGTTGCTAGGAGATGGTCACCACAAACACAGGGTCTCCAACTATCATCACTTCCATAATCAGAGAGTTCAGTGAGGGGAGCTGCGGC
>OMOW01108117.1:0-10627 GCA_900312555.1 Lamprogrammus exutus
TATATATATATAACATAGATAAAGTACAGATTATGCATATTTTTTCAGAAACATATTGACATTTTGAATTGTATCCTGGCTTTAGAGTTGGACTCATTTCAAGTGGCCTGGCAGCTAATCAACCCCTATTTTTCATCAATGTCATACAGACAGGGTCAAGACTATCTCTACAAAATCTTCAAGCCTAAGATTTTGCTTGAGTTGTACTTGTTGTTCTAAATTTTTGTGTTTGAAGACTTTGAGAACAATCTTGTAAATAAATCCAGGGTATGAAAGAACGCCAGCTACCAGCTTGCTGCAAAAATGTTTTCCAGATGTATTAGAGGTAAATGCTCTCCAGAAACCCTATAGTATATGCAATGAAGCTGTAAATTCCAGTTCCTGTTAGCTTGAAACATGTGGGTCATTCATAATAACCAAGGGTAAAGTAAACAATAATGCTGTTAACACTTTTCCCATTAATATCAAAGTACTCATAGCTCAATGACAGCAATTCAGGATTCGGTTAAATCAATACAATTACCACCCATAATCAGAACCGTCTGATGAAAATGTTGCATTCATTGCAGTAATTGTGGACAACATGGCTGAAAGGCTTAAAGCCCTGATGTCACCTTCAGATGACCAGGGAATCAGCGCAAAACAAGGTGTGAAGTCGAGCTCGCCTCACATTGTTGTTCAGCTCCTGAACATGAAAAGTCATGCATATCTGAAATACGGTCTTGTTTGGGTGTGATGAACGCTGCACAATTTCCTGTGCTGGATTAACATGAGAGAGTACATCCACCTATTTGTCAAATTCATTGCAACAGGCTGCTTCCCCGGAGCAGTTTTCAGACTTACTGGGGTATGAAATTAATTTGCTTCACACTTTTCTCAAAATTCATCCAAGATCAGTATCCATTAAGATCTGATGAGAACATTTACCCTAAAGGCCCCAGTACTTCATACAAAGTAGAGCTTTCAGGGCAAAACGATGTATTGCAAAGCTCAACACATTGTGATTCAAGCTTTTTTGGTGTTCTTTGTGCAGGACCCACATAGTGAGCCTTTTGTGTTATCTACTTCTGATTCCTCCTTGTAGCTGTAATTGATCTCAAGACCACTTTGGTTGCATCACTGCTGGGAGCCTGTGGACAAGGTTCACCTCTAGAGTTCAACTCTCTTTTTAGTTGATTCATTACTTCTGCTGCTGTTGGTACAACAGATCTAAACTCTGCATTTGTTCAATAAACAGAAAATTCTCTATCTTTATTTCCTCTTCCTAGGAGGTTATGTTTTGGGCATGTTTTACTATAGCAGGATATGTCAAAAACGTATAGATGGATTTCAATGAAACTTGCTGGACATGATCCAGGGAAGAGCCCATTCAATTTTGGTACCGATTACATTTTTTGTTTCTCTAAAATGTGCCTTCTAGCTCCTACTGTGATTTTGAGGATGAGCATACCATCTCCTTCTTTGCCATTTTTTTAAATTTTTTAAATTGCTAAATAAACTATAGACACTGCCAACTCCTGTTTCCATCGATTGTAAACCTCTTTCACCTCAACCCAAGCTCCCTACCAGAATGAAGTGGCATAAAAACATAGTCTAAAGGACTAAACTGCACACAGTGTTGTGGCACGTTTTACAGCCTGTTCTTTCATATGTCATTTGAAGTACATCTACCAGGGACCATAAAGTTAAAGCCACACAGCCTAAATGACCAGACCAGAGTATGGAAGGTCAGTGTTCAGGACAATGTGGATCCTGTTTCCAAGCATTGGATATGCCTTTGCAAGGCAATGCACTTTTATCCAACTTGCAAACAGCAAAGTCAGAGTAAACATTTCATCCTCCTGCTGTGTCTCTACTTGGGCACTTTCACTATCCCATATAGCAATTGGAGTATAAGTGAGCCCACTGTTCTGTTTTTAAGTCTCCTGGGAAGCAAACACTGTATGTTCCCATACTGTCACAGAAGCAAGTGTATTTTTGCACTGGGAAGGTAAGAGATGTTTACAATCATGACATAGATTTATTTTTAAAAGCCATTTGAGTGAGGAGAAAAAGAACACTAGGTAACATCAAACCTCTAGGAATCATGTGGCTATAATTAAATTGGCTTGGCATGTTTTTATCTGCTTGTTTGCATCGCCTTCACTCATTTGGAGTGATAGTACAGCAGAAAAATATTCATTGAAAAGGTTTAAACCTCCCTTGGCTGACAAAACTTTATGCTGCATATGCGTTAGGCAGACAGAGGGGAAAACATTTCAGTTTCATCAGCCATTTATCAGTCTAGTCTGGATTTTTGAGAATTAAAATAGCTGAAAAGGATTTGATAATCTCTTCTTATCATCCTCCTGGAAATGTAACCTCTGGAAGACCTCTAAGGACCAGAGAGGCACCTGGATATTCCATCATTGTTTCCTGATTCAGGGAGTAGCCACATCGATCCATTCCTGAATGGACAGACATTTGAGTGTGTGTAACCATCTATCTGGTTTTGATTTGGAGTTCCTATTGCACAATTTGTGAGTACCCTATTCAGAATGCAGTATCATGGTTCAACATCACAGAATGTACAGATGAAGAAACATTTAGCAGTTGCACTGCTGCTACTAAACGGATGACAACAACCATGAAAATGGTCAGTTACAAAAACTCAGCATTACTTAACTTTACTGTCTATCAACATGGGCACAAATCTGAAGGAGACAGACATCAACTCTGTACAACAAATGGTCACTCACTCCTCCTCACATTTTAAACCAGATGAATTGGCTCGGGGGTCAGTGTGACCACACCCTAAGAAAAAAACACTAGGAATGTGCAGAGCTGAGTAATGGGAATAGGACCAGAGCCAATGCTTTGTCATGCTTCCCATCATGCTTCTTTAAAACATGCATACTATTTGATAGCAAACAGCATTGCGAGCAAAAGCAGTTGCTAACAATAAATAGCAACCAGCAGTTTCAGTTAATAATATCCACACTGACTGCAAAAACTGATGTTTTTGCAGTTGTCCATCCATCTCCTGCAGTTTGCAGTTTGCAGAATCTATATTATTAATCATTTGCAGATGTACCACACCTCTAAAGTTCTGCAGTTGACTGAAAACTGCTTTTGAACTTTTGTATTGTATTCATGCTGTGGATGAGGAGTGACTGTTCATTTCCTGTTCAAATACTCTTTTCTCCACAGATATAGTACAAAAAATATAAAGCCCAAAAAATACAGAATATTACAGGAAACCATTACAGAAATGGGTCTGATGCATGCTATATTTAATACATAGCCACTCAGGTGTCACACATACTAGCTGAATTATTGCAGCTGTGTTACAGTAAATATCAGCACCGGTATCGACATATTGTATACTCAAAAGGCTTTGATCAGTATCAGAAAATAAAGACACTCGACCAGGATATCTCAAGTGAGCATGCAGTGAAAAGGATGAAAAGGCCCCCCAAAGTACAGAAGTATCAAAAATTATCAATAGTAAAATTTTAAAACAATACCAATATTAATTTTCCACGCTATCGATTCTTCAGCCGACATATGAAATACGCTTTCCAGTCCGTACTTTTTTTTTTTTACTGCTTACAGAATTTATACTTGTTTACAGCTGTTACAAATTGTTTACAACTACTTGTAAACAACTGTTTACAAAAGATTGCTCTATTTTAATTATACTATTTGAATTCATTGACATAGAATGTGTGCCAGTCCTAGAGCGGTTTGGACTACCATTATATTTACCTGTTGTATCCACCCTCTCTGAACAGAAAATTGTATTGAATTTCGACACTCTAAGTAAAGTATCGTATTAAGTTTGAGATTTTAGTGTCATGACAACCCTAAAGAGAAGTGATGATATTAAGTTACATTTTTGAATATCAATCATTTTTAGGTACATTGAACAGTACAAACTACAGTATTAGATTGTGAAGAAACAAAAATTAAAGTCTGACAAGCGTAATCAGTTATTGTATTCCAGCCCAAGTAATAACAAATAAAACATCTTATATTATCTCACAACTTTTGTTGTTTTGTGGAGGATTGCTGAACTAAAAATAGACGTTTATTGACTGGTTCACGTGGTACTCTTTCACCACCTGCCTCTTCCTTTCCAGCTTCCAAATTCCCTTGAGGGTCAATAAAGCATCTCATAATGAGAAACGTCACCGTTCCTCACCCGGAGTTAGATAAAAACAATCTGGTTCAGACCACAGGAAACGTTCTCAACATAATGCCAGCTGCCAAAATAAGGATAGCAAGATGGCCTCGGGCAGGAGGGTCCAGTCAGACAGATCTGGTGGATGAAATTGAAAAAGTATTGGGGTGATTTTAAGAGAGATACCACAAAATAGTAAGGAAGAAGCCTGCGATTTAAAATAAACAAACACAACTTCAGCAAGAAACACTATTAAAAACCAGATCTCTCAAACCCAGAGCCATACTTCAAGAACAACTATATATAAAATCTGATGTTTGACTGATTTTTGTTTAAATATTGTGATTTTATGTCATCTTTATGGCATACTGCTGTTAAACATTCATAAAGACACATTAACTGTTGTTGCTTGTGCTGTCTGGATATTCAGTCTTATTAGACCCCTGCACAGCCGGGGTACCATGTGTGTATTGTAATCACTGGCAACTGTCTGTCTGTCTGTCTGTCACAGCGATAACTTGGACAGTTGTAATCCGATTGGGATCAAATTTGGCAGGTTGATAGGAGTTAGGGTCAGGACCTTTGGACCATCTTTTTTTTTTTTTTTTACATTCAGTCTGATGGTGGCGGTGTAATAACCACCACACCATAACTTTTGAACTGTAAGTCCTGTTTTACCTAGATTCCTTAGGGCTATCCTTACCTTACCACAAAATTTGAATGGGTGTGCCTCATTCTACAAAAAGTGCTGTTATTGTAACAAACAAGTCAAGTCAACCTGATGGTGGCGCTATAACAACAACAGTGAAATTTTGTCAATTTGTTCTGAACCTGACATTGTAGAAAGTCACCACCACTTGCACCTCGCAGATTTTGCACCATTTAAAATTTTGTCTGAAACAGTTCAGTTGTCACAAGATTTACATGTAGCAATGTTTGGTCTTAGTAAGAAAAAAGTTATCACTTGAACACAGACACGACCAACCCATAGCTGAGAAGACGATTTGTTTGGTGGGTAGGTTTCCATAGCCAGCATTGTTTACTGGCTGTAAAATAAGTGCGTATCTGCTGTGTGATTGGTCCAGCTGTTGTTTATCCAAAGACATTTGTGTATGTGTATCTGTATCTGTATTTTTAGGTCATATGGCGATATTTGCCATATATCGATATCGATATATGGCACCCAGCCCATATACTGTCTAGTGCGTGTGTGTTTCTGTGTCTGTGTGGTTTCAGTATGAGTGGCGCTCATGTAGGTGGGGGGTGCCCACCATTTAGGTGCATAGTACTTCCAACCCCTGTACCTGTGCCTTTGATTAAAGTGCACTTGCAAAAACACTCAAGCAGAAACATTAATTTATTATACCACAATAAACTCAAAACTTGTAGCGTGGGTGTAGCTTCTCTCTGAGTGCATTTCTAGTTTCTCACTGTGGCAGCTCCCTACCTTCCACTACAGTCTGTTCCAACTACCAACCATGAAAATTGTTTAGAATCTCCACTATTTTTAAGTTTCACATTTTGAAATCAACAGCGTGCTATGAATAGTGGATAAACTTTTGGAAGGAGTGAGTGATTCAAAAGTGGCTTTTCTATCCATGCCGTGCAAGGAAGCAGCTTCTATCTTCAGCAGCAGAGAGGCCAAAGGGAGAGACAAAACTTTCCCCGACTAAGAGGAGTGAAAAATAATTTCTGAAAAGTGAAGACTGAACTGGAAAATAAATAAAAGTAAGACATGAGATCCAAAGATGATTCAACTTTTTCCAGACAGGAAATGCAATACCAATCTCCAGCAAGCTGTTCTGTATGTGTATTTTTCATAACTAAACAGCAGCTTCAATCATGATATAAAGTCCTAGTCTGTATATGAGCCTTGTGCAAGAGAATACATTTCCCCCATTTCGTGGAAGGGTAAAGTCAGTTGTGCATGTAAACATGCTGCAAAAATAAAATTGTCAAAATGAGTGACATCACAAGCTCAACTCTGGATGTTCTGCCATCGTTGTTATAGCGTTCGAACATAACTTCAGTTTGCACTCAATGCTGCAGAGAAAGTATGGAAACTTATGGAGTTCAGCTATAACATAGACATGACAGACTACTGGTAGTGATTATACATTTGGTTAGCTTCTCTTTATCACCAGCATAAACAAAATGTTGAAGTTCAAATACAGTTTTCATAATAAACTAGTCACAAAATGCCACAAAAATGAGTTCATGATTGATACAATAACATTACATGCTACCAGGTGCAATTCTTAATATAAATGATGTACTGTGGCTCTACAGTATGCATAGCCAAGCCTGTAAATCATTAATATTCCTAAACCTGCTGTCAGCTTCTCTACTGTTTCATGGTGTTAGGCAAGGATATTTCACTCGTTTTATACGTGGGCTCAGAAAGCAGGACTGGCCACCAATCACAGCAATTAAGAGCAATACAAATATTGACCATATGGTGGAAAGAGGCTGTGCTGTTGTGGTAATGCATTTTAATGAACTATGTTAGGACTACAGATGGTAATAAAAGACACAAATATTCCTCCCCTGTGTCTGACAAAATGTGAAATGTAGAGGAGGGTTTATTGTCACAGACATTATGAATAAATCCACTGCATGGCCCTTAAAGCCTGAAGCATAAATTGATCTATCACGATTTACATCAAAATGATAGAAACACATTTTCCTGAATAAAGTGAAATAGTAGTAGAGGAGTGATTCTCGAACCAAGCACGATGGATTAGTGAATGAATTAGTGAATGTAATGCAATATAATGGATGTATTGCATTGTCATTCAAGCAACAGTTAGGGTCACATTGCTTCACTTTTTAATTAAAACAACTGGACATACCCTGAAAGCAGTGCAGACACATTTTTATTTCAATTCTAAGAAAGAGATGATTGCTAGAACAGTTTATTATTACTTAATCATGACATTTTATTTGGAGCCATTCATGATTCTCAAAACCTTCCAGTAATGGTGTTTAAATTGCACTCACAATTTTAATCATATTCTGTTTTGGATGTAAGCTACTTATTACATGGACAGCGTTCCATAATGAATGATATAAATGACGCAGGTCACCGTCACAAAGGCAGGCTAAATGTGTCATTGTGGGTCAAATGAGGATGAAGGTAGCTGATGACTATATTTAGTTAGAAAGCCTAGTGATCAGCATGTCCTATGGCGTGACACGGATATTTTCGATAACGGCTGTGTGTGATGGTTATATTAAGGGATTTAGGGAGAACATTAAAGAAGCTTAATGTTTATGTTTATGTTTTGTTTGAATGAAGAATGCCGACGATTAAATTTAGTTAGGCACCAACTTTCAGGTAGTTATGTTGAAGAGAAGAAATAGAGACAAACCACTCCTCCAAAATAAAAAAACCCCCTCATATAACTGAGTAAAATTGATCAATTTACTATTAATTTATTTTATTATAAAAAATATTAAAACATGCATTCTCTTTCTTTCTACTTTAAAGATCACATCCACATAGCAAGACCTGTGAAACATGATGTGTAGATATGATCATTTTTTTCCAATAAGACACAATAATAAATTACTGCCCAGTCTTTACATGACCTCTGTCATACAAAGTATTTGCCTGTGCAGTGCCTCCCATAAATCAAAGCCACTCATTTGTATCCCAGCTGCATTACTACAATGCTAAAAATGACTCCTGCCAAAATTAGAGGTTGGTTGTGTGACAAATTGCGTAAAATGAAATGATACCACGCCTTCTACTCTGTTACACATGCACATCCTACCAGCAACTACAGCTTTGGTCTCATCATGGCAGCGTGCTGTGCTGTCTGTAAGCAAGGTGCAAATCCATCAGCAGAGCAGTAGATCAGGTGACACTGACGTGGGTGCAATTCTTATTTGTACAAAGCAAGGTCATGGAACCGCATGGATGCTGGATCAATCAGACAGATTAATGAAGCACAACCTGCTGACATGACGAATATTGACACTCCTATTACATCTTGGACCTGCAGTCATCAACATTTCTCAGCTAAATTTAGACCCAAGTAGAGCCAGACAGCTAAACTTTTGAACCGAATCCTTCACATGATAATCAGAAGACTGAGTGAAGATAATTGAAACAGTGTTCCTCACTGAAATATTCAAATCAGAACAGTCTCAGAATTGATTAGTATTTTGGTAACTGGCAATCATCATGGTTTATGTGCTCAAATGATCCTCTTAATACTTGGCAGCCAATAAAAAAGAAAGAATATTGTTTTACCTGAAAGTGTGCAGACCTAAGACTGCACACACAGTTACATGTTAGTGAGCTTATACTCGAAGGCATTCAAAGAGATTGTGTGACAACTGACTTAGAATTCCAGGAGGAGATACAAAAAAACTGCTTTGGAAAAAATTTAAATGGCAGAAAACCTAGTTCAGGGCAAACAGGCGCAGTCTATATGGATGGATACAGATAGACCCATGGAATCCAGGAAAAATTATTCTGTGACTTACGGTTCAAAAATGATGGGCAAAATCTAAAAGTGGTTATTACAGCGCCACCATCGGGCCAAGCAGTACCAACATTTTATGGATTCTTCCATGAATCATGTCCAACCTGCCCACCAAGTTTCATTGAAATTCGTTGATAATCTTTTGAGATATCCTGCAAACAGACAGACAGGAAGACATGACCGAAAACATAACCTCCTTAGCGGAGCACAGAAATTATGAGAACTTGAATGAAACCTCAGCTATGCTGACCCTCTGCTCTGCAGTACAGAGGGAAACTTTTACGAATACTTGAATACTGGTTTGCATAAAAGCTTCAAGCACTTCAAACTTAATTTCATGCCCAGATGATGGTTGTACATCTGACAGCAGGGCCTCAGACTAAGCCAGAACTAAAGGCATCCTGAGTTTTTAATCAATGGGAGGATTAACCTTTCCTATCACTGGTGCCTCTCTTAGCAAAATGTGGAGTCAAAGATTTAAGATTACACCTAAAGAAGACAAGCTTGAGCTCATTATTTGACTTAAATCATCAGACCTGTATGACACCACATATATCACTGGCATTAGGCTATCGTTAATGACTCAGTAATCCTTCAAATCTCTCCAAAGAAATGCACCTCATCATGAGCCTTTCTACAAATTAATGTCTTTAGGATAATGGCGTTTTGGACAATGATACCTCATATTTTTAGAGGTGGATTTTCCACTTTCACAACCTAGATTAAAGCTGCTCCTCCAAAAAACTAAGATAAGTTCATTTTCATGCCACTAACACAGCACTCGGACTCATATTCTCATATTTTGAACGGCATAGAAGTCATTAGATGAACATTTCTGCTATTTATTTTTTGTGCTTGTGAGCTGATTTAATGTTTCTAGAATTTGTTTATGCACTAACTGTAGGATTTGTATTCTCCAGATTGTGGGTGTCTTTGGAATGTTTTCTAGTGATTATAAATAACTTATCTCCATATTCCAATAATTGCAATATAGTATCTCATCCTATCCTAACCTATCCAATTGTATCCTACGACTATAATTGGAGTGTGTTTGTCCTTCCGTCAATACAACAAGCACCATTCCTTCAATCACCTCCAAACTTGGCAGAAACATTGTTCAGGGGTCCAGCATGTGCATAGGGTGCTTTTCATTTAATTTACATTTTTATATTTATGTTTCATTTGCATTAACAAATTATATTAGTGGGAGGTGGGAGAATCACGAATGATGTCGCAGTTGTTAATGACATCATTGACACGTTTCTTTCAAAATTATGAATGATGTCACAGTTGTTAATGACATCATTGACACACACTAGGGAGAGCACCCTTTGGATGCTTTGCTCTAGTAGTTAGGAATAAGTAAACTATGCAACTTACAAGATCTTTAACTCAAAGAATCTCCTAATTACCACCTCTGTATCTCGGATTACAGTTTATCAGATCAATTATGAAAATTATATTTCTGTCTCATGACATTTATATCCAAATTAGCTTGTAATTATTAGATAAAACGTCATAGATTTAATAAGAAGGTATGGCAATTGTCTAATTTTCATAATTAGTCACCCAAGTCCTGTCCTCTGAAATAATTCATAATTTCACAGCAAAAATCTCATAATAAGATAATTTTCTCAAACTCATGATATGTCATAGTTACTAGATACGTGTATCTTAAAGGAGTATACAATTGCTAACGTGATCATGCCAAGATAGGTGCAATCATTTATCATGTATGTTTATCATACATAATAATTTGACTATAATATTCCTTCTTGTATATAGTTTTTACAAGCCATAGAGGGAATAAATAGTTTAATTGCACAAACCTCTCACCAACTAGCACTATAACCAATTGTTTTCATTACAGGTACAATAATCTCGGAAGAAGGGTGGTTTTAATGATTTCCTATTTTAGAAAAAGGTTTAGGTTTCACGTAAGTAATTTCCACATCATTTCAATATATTTCTG
>OMOW01108122.1:0-11656 GCA_900312555.1 Lamprogrammus exutus
TGCTGAAATTCCTGAAAGGCTATCATTTTCCCTGAGGTAATGTATGTATGTGAAAAATGTGGCAGCAAAGCCATATCATTTTATTTTTTCTGGAAGTGGCACAGAGTGTTCCAATGTTAAGTACACTAAAATAACATGGATAAAGGAACAGTTTCAGAGGCTTGAATATTACATAGATAGCATCTCTTCCTGTGTTGATTAAATTCAGATACCAAAGAGCCGTTTCAGCTCTGGGAACACTTTAAACTCCCCTGCACCCTTTTTTTGTGTTTGATTCAGGTATGATCACTTTTAAGTTTCAGGGTTGAAGAATGTTGTAATATGTGAATAACATAAAACAAAGAGGAGACAGCATTGAAACAGAAATTTCCATCTGTTGAAATGCTTTGTACCAAAGCCCAGATTACATTTTCACAGCAGTGTTCTCGATGTAAATGAACACCTATACTGTAAAATAGGCTTTAAAGTGTCTGGCTGTTATTTATTCAGTCGACATTTATTCCAAACTCCTGGCTGCACCTGGAGAAGCTGGAAGCAGGAGCAGCAGGAGCAGCAGGGATTCAGAGAGGGAACGGGACCAGGAGAGATTAATGTCTGCAGCTAGTGGTGAAGGTTCAGCTAAAGAGTGAGGAGAGAAGGAGTTACCCAGCGGGCAAGGATGTGTGAAGATCCATTAACATCTCAAAACCCCTTTTAAGGATCATTTAGCTGTGTGTGTGTGTGCCTGTGTGTCTGTGTTTTGTATGTGCTCATCTGTATTGGTAAACATATTTAGGCACAAATAGCACATACCGATACTATATTTTACCCGCGTGTTTATGTTGACCTTGTTCAACTTAACTCAAATAAATGCTATTCTGGCAGATTGGTGGATTTTTTTCCCCCACTCTTTGACAAAGTGTGACAAATTATGCTCCAATATAGTACAGTATATACTGTGTATGTAAAAACAGTTTTGACCTCCTGTGGTTTAGATCTCTAGCTGTGCTTTTACCGCTGCACTTAGATACATGCTATTTCTCCAAAACAAATACACACACACACACACACACAAACCTGTAATAGTTTATTTGCTCCAGTCCTGTGTCCTGGGGTGAACTCAGCAGTCTACCTCTGCAGATTGCACGTCTGGCTTTAGTGATCCTCCAGGCTAAACATTACCCCCTGCACTGTTCAACCAAACAGAGCTGTTGATTCTAATCCTGGATGCAGAAAATTAAGTGACGATGAGTCATCACGACCTACGGATGCTGGAAAACACATTTGTGCTGATCAACAACACTCCTTTGATTTTAAGTGTGCATGAAAAGGGCTTGTAAACTTGGAGAAAATTTTGAAGTTGAAACGCATGCTCCTTAATCTATAAATGTTCGATGTGCAGTGGATCCTGGAGTTCTTTACGCACATTTAATTAAATTATAGGACTTTATATCCATCAACTGTCAGTGCAGAAACTTAATCAGAAGGAACTGTTTTGCTTGGAATCCACATTGAAGAACATTCAGTGTATAGCCGTTATTCTTGGACTGTTAAAGCATATTTCACTTAATCCATCTAATTTCCCCTTTAAATACACTGAATTTTTCCTCATGTTACAGCCATACAATATAATACTATAGCTCCTCATATTGAATCCAGCAGAAATCTATCCTAAAGCTGATGTGCAGTTAAAGAGCTGAACCATCTGGGGCTGGGGGGGGGACATCGTTTGTGGTTGGACGCCACAGCTGCAGCTCTGGAATTTGATTCTGTGAGAGATGTGTATTAAGTTTCACCCGATGAAGCAAAAAATTAGATTTGCTTGGACTGTGTGCTCCACTGAATGCATCATGAAGATAAAAACTTTGTGCCATGGCAATTCTGCGTACTTCACTAAACTATGTGTGTGTATACCCAATGCATACTGATATGTCATTCAGATAATACTATCTAAAAATCCTTAATTATGCCATTTTTGTTTGTGTAAAATGTGTTGTGATATAGGGGCGTGAAATGCTTAGAAGAACCAGCATAATTCCTATATGTGGGCTAGGCAGGTCAATGATTTAATCAATGATAAGCATCATGCTATGCTGTGGCTGCATAAACACTGGGGGCTTGCACAGGAAACTGATTTATGAGGTCTTGCAGGGTTTTTTTTCAAACTATTCACTCTCAATGTAAACACCCTGACACTGCACAAGCTGATTACAAGTGAGGCAGATGGTTTCCACTCCAAGGGAGTCATGTTTTTGCATTCCCCTGTCACGGGAGAGCTGAAAAATGCAATGCAGCACATACGCACGACACGCACAAACAGCAGACACTCACACACATCACACGCATGCACACATGACACAGTGGGGTTTCAAGTACTATACTCCCTGTGTTCTGAGGTGTGATAAATTCAGCGTGCTTCTCCAGTGACGGTCAGGGTGAATTATTTAGCTGTTTCTGCAAAACTGCACTGCAGAGATTTGTTTAAATCAACACAGCTATGCATTGACCAAACAGTATCACTGTATATATATACTGAATCACTGACTTTCAGATTTAAGCCTTGAAATTGAATGCCTTAAATGGCTTTCTCCATAAATACAGATACTATCACAAAAATGGTCCACGAACTCAATCGTTTTGATTGACAGTAATGAGAAAGAAGTGTCTATTCTCATTTTAGCCAAGAGGAAATAACTGCATACAGTAAGCGTGTGCTTTGATATGGACTGACTGTGCACAAAAACTGAGATTTGTCCTCTACATGTCAGCTCTTGCTCTCCTACTTCATAGGGTGGAGTAAATCATTAAGTACTTTAGCTGTTAATGTTGACTCCATGACTCCAGAGAAGGTGTGAATGCATATAATGGAGATCAAATCCAGATGCTGACAGATGATGATGTGTACATTTAGGATTGCTGTGCTCTGACATGCAGCCAATGGCATGCAACGAAGCAAATTTCCTGTTGTTCTTTGATTTCTGTTCAAAGAGGGGAAAATCTCAATCCAAACTGGTTACCTGCAGGCCAAAGAACACGGAGCATGGAAGGACATCTGCTTCTGAAAATCTGTAGGTCTTTAACGCAGAACTTAGGACAAACATGATCTGGCACAATTACAAGTTGTTCATTCACGTTTGACATCATTTTGCTCTGTAGGCTGTGCAGTAGTGTGAAAGCACTTATTTTTCAATGAAAAGCAGCTCAGCTTGTTATCACAAGTGTCATTGTCTGTTGATTGTAACTGCAGGGGTTGTTCCGGTAAAGAGGTAAATGACCAGCAGGCCACAGTCCAGATGGATGCCTCTAAACCGAAGCTGTTGATTTAGTCAACCATGAGTCAACAGATCTAAGCAGAGGGGGGTGTCAGGAAGGAGAGACAGAGAAAAGGAAGTGCACTGGTGTTGAATGATTACATGGAGCTTATGCTTCTGGAGTGGGGGCAAACAGGAAATGGATGCCTGAATGATTCAGAGGCAAAAAGCAAGTGAGTCCTACCAACTAACGTAGGAGGAGACCGTGTGTGTTATGTTGTATGTGGGTGTTTGATGTTCCCATACTAAAACCAGCCACATTTTTTTGAAACTAGCGTAAAAAGATTGGCCATTCATCTTGAAAACTCTAATAATCGAGTGCATATGGTGCTTGATAAGGTTACTTTCCAAGATTTTTGATACTTTCCCGAATTCTTGCATGCGCCTGACTCTAATTTGTACTCATGAGTACAAGTGCAAAAAGCGTGAGGATCATTGCAGAGCCAAAACACTTCATCCTCCTTTAAAGTCTGCTTTCTCTCCGGTCTCCTGGCTTGTCAGGTCCTGTCTTCAGAATGTGCTGTCAAGTAAACCTGGTGCTAACCTGCAGTCTAACTTGCAGCAGTGTTGCCTTCCAACCTGGCTCAGCTCTCCATTCCCCATCAGCAGCTGTATGTGCAACCTTGTTATTATCTCGATTACACTCCTCTAGCACACTCCTCCAGGCTCCACCTTAATGAGAGGGAGAAAAGACAGCATCTAATGGCTCTGGCCTACATTATCAGACACACATGCACACACACCCCAACTCAGATAATATATAAATGTGCATTTTGAGATGCCTACAGTATAGCCACACATGCAGATGCACATCCACAAATATGCATGCTCACACACAAACACACTTTCACATATTTCTTCCAAGCTCAGTTGTTCCTACCTGTTTTTCATTGTGCGGTAGATTTGTGCACTCTGCAGCTTGTGTGGCATCTTAATATTCTAAATTATGTAGTAGCAGAGTCACTGTTAGGCCTTTAACTGTGGGAAAAGGCTGAATGGAAACAGATTGTTTGTTGACATATTATTGATGCCAGTTTCTATGTTATTATGTGGGGGCTTTTGAGGATGCTGTGCAGCCAATGCTATACAATTGCTTGTGGTTACTGCAAAAGCAGGCGTATGCCACATTTCTGCATGACATTTCACTTGTTCTCAACCGTCGTAAATATCACAGAGAGCTTTTATTTTTAGTTTGTAGCTGTGGGATAGTTCAAGTCTCAGTTCTGAAATGTCTATTTATCACTCTGTGTGCATATAGTGTAAACAAGTCTAGGAGTGTCTGTGTTTTTATAAAATGTCTGCGAGGTTGGGCATCCTTTGGGAAACTAGAGGTTCCAGGAAGCATATCATGCAGGATATATATATATATATATAGGCATGTTGGACTCACAGGGGAACGAGCCATGTGGATTTATTTGGAGCCTGATTGGCAGTCCCAAGGGGGTGATCATTGGCCAGAGGGAGAGACTGGCATGGTGAAGGGAGGTAGAAATATAACCTATTTTCATGATTGTCAGACATTTAAGATGTCACTCCTTCAGTTTTTCTTCTATGGGAGGCTGCTTCTTAATGAACTGATTGACTTTGTTTGCAAAGTGAGCCAAATTTAGAAAAATTAAAATTAAAAAAATAAATCTGTTCTTTTCTTTCTGAAGGAAAACGTTCCAGTCATTAGAAATCTGTTTGTTCCATTAGCTCTGCATCATCACAATCACAAGACCTTCATAGCCAACAGGCTTTTGCCAGAATGAATTGATGTAATGCTTTCTTGAACTTGAACCATGGAGAGGGTCATTGAACAACTGACTCTGTTGTAAATCCATACTTTTTTTCTTTTCTTTTTAACCAGGAGGCAATATGCCTTAAAGGGGCCCCTTAAACAACAAGATCCTTTGATGATAAGATTTGATAAATAAGATCCCAGTGTGAAAGGTTAGATAACACCACAAGATCTGAAACGGCTGGCTAAAGAAAAGTCAGATGGTTATTGGTACTGTATGTTTTCCTGGTAACACAGTAAGATAAAGTGCATAACCCTCAAGAAACACAGACATAATTATGAATTAAATGAATCTTGGCTCATTGTTTGTAAAGTTGACTTATTGCAATAGTTTTGTGTTCTATTACAATGGTTATTACTTTTCTCTTATGCCATCATGGACTGTTGCAACTGTTTGTGTAGAGCTAAAATCCACATGGACTGAGCCTTTGGTTAGGGAAGAGTCATTGTCACTTACTCACCCATCAGTTCACTCAACAATATGGACTGATTAGTGCCTTTCGCACCAAAGGAACTTTTTGAAGACCTCTGGAACTTTCCTTTGTTTTGCACTAAGGAACCAGAATCCATTTTGGTACCAGTGAATGAAAAATGTTCTGCTCCTACTCAAGGGTTGGTACTTTACGATGGTTCAGGAACTGCTTGAACCATTGGCTTGCAAAACCAAAACATTGCTCATTGATCAGATGCAAGTTTCCCCCTGCCCAATCAGGCAGACAATGCCATTTTTTGTATTTTGATCCTCTTCATCTCCTCTCCAACATCAGGATATTGACAAAACTGCAAAACACCAAAAAAACAACAACAATCTCCTTCATTGCATC
The DNA here is from genome assembly GCA_900312555.1 of Lamprogrammus exutus. Classification (NCBI taxonomy): domain Eukaryota; kingdom Metazoa; phylum Chordata; class Actinopteri; order Ophidiiformes; family Ophidiidae; genus Lamprogrammus; species Lamprogrammus exutus. The sequence goes on from OMOW01108122.1 coordinate 5,895, forward strand.
TTTTATTGTGTGTGGCGGTGAAGTTTTTTGCATGTTGAAATTATGTGTCTTTTTTGATCTGAGATGTGTTGTGATTCCATAATCCTTATGATACTTGAAGCAGAGAGGGGATACAAGAAAGGAAACTCACTTTAGGAACTGTTCCTGGGTTCATACCACTGATAGTTCTGGGTAAAGTTCCTCCTAATTTAGTTCTAAACTTTAGGTCTGAAAATGCCTATTGTTTAACTTAGAAGAAGAACTTGGGTGTCAGGGCTAATGATGAATGTGATGTTATTTGAGGTTTATGAAGTTAAGATGCAACATAGAATGCACAAGAATCTGAACTCTTGTCCATTTTTCTTTCTCTCCCTGTTTTCACTGTTTTCACTTTTCGCGGTCAGTTGACGCAATGTTCCTTAAATAGATTTGTCATTGTGTCCCTACTTTTCTAAACAGTTCATTTGTAACATGTCAGGAAAGTATCTGTTTTGCATTGTTGGAGCTAATGAGGAGGCATTGCTGAACTAGAGGCCAGGTCAGGGGTGGTGAGGTTATGGCTGATTGTCTGAGGCCAAATGAGCAGAATATTCTGACAATGGTGGCCAAAAAAGGACAGCGTCATTTTGACCGTCAACAGCTGCTCTCTGTCTTCCTCTGTCTCACTGCATATCTTATGTGTACGTCTGTGTATGCAGAAGAGGTCAGAAAACTGGCTCCAGTGTGCTCTGAGATCAGTGCTTTAATCAAACCAAAATCACTACTCTTGCTGTTTTTAGTGTCAGCCTCAAATTTTATACCACGTAAGTGTTAGTGGCCATGGTTTTCCACCATAATATTTACTGCTGTCATGTAAAAACAGCTGCGATCTTCCAAACATGCTGCCTGAAAGTAAGTAACAACTGAAAAGATTGATTTCAAAATTGCAAAGAAAGTTGAGAACATATATGTATATATATATTTGTTTGTTTGTTTGTTTGTTTGTTGGGCAGTTATGACTGAAACAGTGAATAAGCAATAGATTTTAAACTGCTCCAGCCTTTTCTACTCTTTATCTCAAAATAGAAACTGGCATTTCAGTTGAAGTCAAACCCGTCACCAGTTAAGCTTCAGTAAGTCTATGAAAGAAGCCTAAAACAGAGCAAAACATTGTTCATGCTTATCTGGAGGTGTAAATTTAATGTCCTTTACAGTTCCTCATAAAATAAAGGCTGTCATTATGCCTTATGTAGCTTATGTGTTGCTAGAAGTGGTAGTAGAAGTTGGTGCATATGGACAGTAGAGGAAGTTCTTTATCTTAGACTGCAGCTGACCATTCCCCATCACATGTCACTATCTATGTGCTTTCTGACAGTGATTTTAAGTGATTGGCTCTTAATAAACCAGATTGATAATGACTGTCAACTACAAGTGGCCCAATTTTGATCTTCTCAGATCTGTTTTGGGCCACATTCTTAAATTGAAAATATTTCTGGTAATATTTCGGGTATCAGTGCTGCTGTCCCCTGCCATTCTGAGTAGCACGCCATAAAATGCACCTCTTCTACTTTGTCCACATTTGAATCATGTACCAATCACATCACAACCAAGCAACAATAAGTGCTCTAATCCTTGTTCTTCCAATTGAAATATAATTTAGTTGTTCCTGACCTTTAAAGATGCTTAGGAATGAGTCACTTGTATAGTTATATCTGTCTCATCTGCAACCATTGCAGCATTATGTGTACCAGAGCTTTTGGTGCAAAATGCTTAATTTGTGCGTGTTTCAGGTTAACCAAGTAAACACAGGTATCAGATATGAGCCACATGTAGGCAAATCCTAATTGGACATCTGTAAATGGCCTGTACTGTAAATATAGCAACAGAGGAGATCACTATAGGGCTCCCCTTCTCTATCCGACACTTCAAGGCTGTCATATGAAGTTTGTCAGTCACATAATTTCTGCCTACTGGGGAAAACACAGGAGTGTATTGTAACACACATTCATGTCATGCACATAGACAAAGAGCTATGCTTGAATATGCTGAAGATGACGTGTTTGTAATTCATTACTTCAGTTGTGGTCTCCTGTGTTTTCTGTTTGATGTAATACTGTTCAGATGTGTGTGACTTCAGCAGTGAATTTTCTTGAGTATTTTCCTAAGTTTCCTGAAGTATAACCCCACTTAACTTAACTTAAAGGGAATGCCAGGCCAGACAGATTTCAGTCGACTGTAAATATATGTAAGCACAGTAAGTAAACGACATGACCCTTTTTCTTCTTAATGTTGTCTGCTTTTTCCAGCTTTTTTCATGGTTTTCCATCTTCTCACTGGAGGATTTTCTCTATTTCATCCTTTTCCCATCTTCTCGTATTCTTATTTTCACTATCTTCATTGATGTTGTCCATGCACCACCAGGTTTCCCAGCTGACCCTGCCCAACCCTCAGGTTTTCCGGCCTCTTGTTTGCCTTTCCGGTTTCCTTTTCTGACTGACCCTCGCCAACCCACAACTTTTCCTTTTTAGAGTTTTTTCAACTTTCGATTCCTTTGTTCATCCTCTCACTTTTTCCATCCTCTCGTATTCTCATTTTCACACATGCCATCACCATGTGCATGGTGGCTTTCCTGATATATTTTCCTCATATTCTCGGGTTGTATCTTCTTGATGGATTCAAACCGATATATTTATATGACATAGCAAATACATGTAATATAGCACCTGACTTGTGGTGCTGTGGTGGTGTGCCTGTTGACTCTTGGGAGGCCTTGTTTCAAATCCTGTTCCTCAGCCACTCCATTTCTATGGGGCATGGCCTTGCTGCAGTATATAATACTTTCTATTAAAAAATTACATCCCTGCACTGGATACTAGATTAAAGATGCTGGACTGCCTTTTTGTGTAGAAAAGGCACTTGGGGGAGAAAAAAGCAGCCTAATGCATTTTCTAAGAACTCTTTCCATTTGACTGTTTAGCACACCATTGGAAGCTGGGATCATCATCATGACAAGCTGAGCAGGAGGAATGTTAGAGGTTCAGCTTATGTGTTTGGATCCTCATCGCAGCCTAATGGCTTCTGGCACTGACTGTCATGAAGTGGAAAAGAGAGAGTAGAAGAGTTGGAGAGGAGAGGAGTCCAGTTAGACATTTATATAATACCACCCAACTCTCTCCCCAGCTTTTGTAATACCTCTGTTTCAAGATCAGTGCCTGACCTGCTCAAGTTTCATCTCTGTCACCCCGTCTGCACATAAGCTTTTCTCAGACGCATTCTCTGTGATTTGTTATTTTAATGACAAATATCTTACTCACAGGAAACACTAAAGCTTTATCCTCGCCTCCACGTGATGGGACCACTGCCCAGCCTTTCATTGGACTGCCGTGGTCTCCCTGTGCAACCCTGGACCATTTCCTGTCCTAGACTTCCCGCCTAATACCAAACAGACTTTTTCCTCTGTCTCTTTTCTATTCAACACTGCATGGGTGTGCCAGATGAAAGGTATTACACCCTTCTCATGATATTTTACCAAATGCTCAAGTAGTGGACAAGTGCAAGGATAATAGTGACTTTTACTTGTAATAAAGTATTTTCCACTGTGGCATCAGTAATTTTGCTAAAGTACAGGATTTGAATGCTTCATCTAATTTTGAATCTTGCACGTTTCTGTATCTGTATGCCTCCATATGTAGATGTATTTTGTTATGTATAAATGGGGAGGGAGTGGAAAGTCACAATAGGAAGGAGATCAGACTTACGATCACAAAACAAGCCTTGTGCACAGGAGCTCCTGCTAGGGGATCCCATCTGTCCCATAAAGTACTGTAGCTTCTGCTGGCAGATGCCTCCAGTTTGCTTTTTATGGAGGTCCACTGGGGCCAGAAGACAGACATGTGTTTTCATGTACGAGAGAAAGTGTGTGTAGACTACCTGAAGGTACAAACAAAGACTAGATCCATCCACAGGTTTGCCAAAGCAGTTTTAATGAGTAGTTCTGAGGTGCCACGGTGCAACTTGTCAAGACTGATGACACATGAAATTGTCAAATAAACACTCTCATAAACTGTCTCTTTAGTCACTTTGCCATGTTGCTCGAGGGACATTGGTTTTATCATTTCATTGTCACTTATAAAACATCAGAGTTCTGAACAACATGTGCATAAATACAGTCCTGTATATAAGTGGTATGTTGGCACGCATGCGCAGCTTAAAATGTAAAAACTTGCATTTGGGTTCCAAGGAGAGGGAGAGAGAGAGAGAGAGAGCGAGAGAGAGACATGGTCTTGTGTAAAGAGGCCGTTGTCAAGCTCAATTCCTTGTTGCTGTGTTTTCCTTTCTTCATCGTTGTCACTCCCCCTCTTCTGCCTCTCCCCTGTCTCTCTTGATTTCAATAAAATGAACTGAATATTACTGTGAAATTTTGCAGGTGCTGATCAGAGAGCGGAGGAGTGTGTGTGTGTGTGTGTGTGTGCCCCCGCTCTCGGCCAAACGGGACAGCAAAAAATGAATCAGAGAAATATGCAGTGAGCTGGAGTCTTCCTTTTACATTTGTAGAACTGCTTTCTTACTCTTACTACAGCAGGAGAAGCTGATAATTGCCAGTGTGAGGATTACACCTGACATTTCTGGCTCATTCATGGTACCAGGCCAAAAACATTTTGTGCAGCCCTGCTTATAAATCAATTGCTCATGTGGTCTAAGGCACAAGAACAGACTCTGCTCGTCCCTGTTCATGTGAACCAATAAAAGGCTGTCTTGTGTCAAAACATCCAATCACATTTTCAGACTTATTTCGAGTTAGTTATAGCTGAAAATAGACAAAAGACCACTTATCTTAAACGTGTCAAATAATCTAGTGCATATGGTACAAGATTATATTTGTTGAATGAGAAAAACAGGGTCTTGAGCCTTTCCTGAATTCCTGTTTCTGCAGTGTGATCACTCTGCATATTGCACATATGTGTGTTGAATCGTTCGTCTACAGTGTAAACAGTGTTCCTTTTTAATTTTCTCTGCTTTGTGAGGTTTCTCATCCAGCCAAACCCAGCCTTTCATTGAGGGTTTCAATGTGCTATTCATCCACATGGTGCAGATTACTAACAAAAGAAGACTGTGGTAACCTTTTTAAATGGAGTGGGTGAGGCAGCTCTCTCATGAAATGAACTGCAAATATTAATCTAAAGGTGGTTAGCTTTTGTTCCTATAAAATCTGTCCATAGCATATCACCTCGACTCACCCAGCAGCAGCGAGCTTTGTGAACGAGTGCTATCTTGTTTAACCTCCCCTGATTTTCCGTATACTCACCTTCACTGCTTGTTTTATCTTATCACACCTGCAGAGACAGACCCTCCCCAGTCATTAACTCACATCCCTCCATTTCCTCCTACAAAACAGATTGTCAAGATATGATGTTTTTTTAAAGCTGAGTTTCAGATCCACACTGGCTTGCATGGGTTTGGCTGACACGATTCAAGAAAAGTCTGCCTTGACAGCTGTAGTAAATGCTCTGTAATTCGCCTTCTTTCCTTTCTACCTCTGTTTCATTTACACCCTCTCTTTCTTCTCCCTCTTTGCTTTTCATCCATCTCTGTCTGTCTGTCTGTCTCTCATGGCTTCTTCCTTCCTCTCTCTTTTCCTCTCCAAAGTTATCCACCCTCCTCGGAGCTGGACAATAAATCACGGCCAGGGACAGGTGGACATCTGCCAACCATGAAGAGATCCAGGCAGGAATGGGATCACTGTAGCAGCTTTACTGAAGAACAAGGAGAAATATTCATATCCAGGCACTGACTAGGTAACCTCA
>OMOW01108128.1:0-15973 GCA_900312555.1 Lamprogrammus exutus
TGTGTGCTTGTGTGAGTTTGCGACCCTTCATCAAGCAGTACACCTGCTGGTCCCCTTAGCTTGATGATGTCATGGTGGCTTGTGGAGGACCAAACCAGCATGGTGGTGGATGGTGGTCTCAGGCCAGGGCTTCCATCCATAGTGTGAAACAGATGGTGGCAGTCCCGAGGAGGTGGGGGGCAGCGAGAGTTGATTGGCCAAGCCAACAGGGCGGTTGCTGAAACAGAGTCTCAGCAGAGCGGTGGGCTGCCTGTAGCCAGTATGTGTGGAGGGGGGGTTTCAGTGGGAGGATGCCAAGGTTTCCCAGCCAACATGTTGCTGTGCCAACAGATGCACGAAAAAAATGTCAAACCCATGAGGGTCATTCTGTTTTTAGCTTTCCACAGGAGTGCAGGAGCTGCCAGGACTCAACCTTTAATATTTCACATTCTGGCAGAGTTACATTTAAAGTCTCACAGTGGCAGATCTTAATAATTAATATTATAAGCTATAAATATTAAAGATTCATATGTATTAAAATCACATTGTCTTGGCATATAGATTCACTGTGCATCAGTAACTATCTATGAGTGTTTAGTTGGTATGTTTGGGGTATTTTTGGGCTTTCAAACCCCCAAAAGTTTTTCCTTTTTCCTTTTCCTACCACACCATCATCGCATCCTAGTGGCTCAAACTGATTTATTTATATGTGACCACGTACAGATTAAGGTCTACGTACAAAAAAACTTTGAACTTTTTAGACAAATGCAATCTGTTTTCTTCCAGATTTAATTTCAATATTATTCTATTACAAATCCAAATTTTCCAGAGGTTACTGGAAATATTTCATTTTATTTCATAAAACAGAGTTTGCGGATGTGAAATATAGCATTTGTAATTACTTTTATGAAAATAAAAGGTATTTCAATTTGTATTTGTTGACATTTTACTTATATCATCAGACTGGAAGGCAGAATTTTAGATTTTTTTTGTTTTGTTTGCATCACTCTATTGCCCAATTTGCACCTGCATGCAGATACACTCAAGCTCTGTAAGTTTTTCCTTTCCAATAGTGTGCTAATGTGACAGCCCTCATGGTGTATCAGTTACCCTTTACAACCTAAGGCTGCATAGCTCCAGTGTCAGCGTCCTAGGCGGCTCCAGGCCGGATGGCAGCAGTAATGTGCTGGGGGATTGTGTGGTCGAAGCTGTTTGATCAGGCATTTCCTTCACGTCTCCTCCCTCGGCCAAAGACAGGCAGACTTTCAGGGAGTGGCACGACTTCTGTGAAAAATGATATGATTTTGAAGGAGGCCTCCCTTCTTTGGTGCTGTGACAGCTCGTATCCCATCACTGTTTGTGTTGGCAGACACGACCACTGGCTAGATCTGTTAAGTCGTAATAAATCACTGGGTATTTACAGTGCATCTAAAAAGATACACAGAGCTTATGAGTTAAATATTTAAAGAATACCCTCGCTATTTGGAGTTATGGCCTGTGAACAACACCTCATCTGTCTAATCATTTTACAGTGCATGGTTGTTATCATTCCTCATAGAGCCTCTCCATCTATAGAACGACATGGGTGTAATATTGAAGTGAAGAGTGGCATGTTTTGAAGGGATTACTTTATCTTGGGGGAGTCTGGTGATTATCAGGAAGCACTGATACAAACATATTCAAAACGGACTATAAAATCACGATAAAACAAGAAAGCATTCAGACAGGCTGAACATGATGGTGGTACTTGCATATTTGTAGCCCTACTACAGCTATGCCTGCATAGATATAGCTGACCACCAGAGCCCAACCAGATGTCACCTATTGTTAGTGCATCATGAGACACACATTGCTGATTTTTCCCCCCCATTGAGGTTGATGTATTAGTTTTGAGGAAATTCACAAAAATGTCCAAAAACCCCCCACAATGATAACAAAACTGGAAGAAAACAAAATCCTGGAGTGCATTTGGATCCAGATCTGCCTCAAAATCACACCCACCTCTCCATAAAAGTTCAGAATAACCTGGCCATAACGTTTTGAATTATCCTGTTAACACACACACGAACTGAAGGAAAAACACAACCTTCTAAGTAGAGGCAACACCAAACCATAAGATACATTAATAATGAACTAAAATCTAAAGAAAAGGCCATGGGGTTTATCTTGCAGGGAGCAAGATGATAGATGATATATTGTACACCTAGATATCTTGTGGAAAAGGTGGCCTGATGGTGGCACAAGAGGAAAGGTGAGGAGGAGATTATTAAATTTGTAATGAATCATACTGTAGCTCATAAATAGTTAGAGCAATTTTCTTGGCAACAAGTGGTTGTGGAGACATCGTCACATCATCATAGTGGAGGTCTTCACTGGTCCAAAAGTTTGGACCTTAAAAATGAACCTGAGAAGAATGTACACAAACCCGACATAATCTATTTTTGTTTTAAAGAGACCGTCCTCACATTTTCTCTCTTTCTGGTTGTTTTCAATGTAAATCTGCACACATGTGGCTCTTAACAGCACGTAGATGGGGAAAGAGAGATGAAGGTCACAGGTTTGATCCCTGCAACAGCCAGTGTGCCCATTACCAGCTGTGTCAGTGAGTAGGATACTGAAACGCTGAAGCTTAATGCCTTAAATGTAATGAGAAATATGGCTGAGAATGGGGCGAGTCCTCAGGCCAAATTAGATCTGCATTGTTCCGAGATGGACTGTCTGTGCTACATCCGCCCTCTGTTCCTTCAAACAGGGCTTTACAGAAGTGTCGGGCGTGTTTAGCATGCAGAGTGTGTGCGCTGGAAATCAGGATGTGGAGAAGCATGTGCCTGTTGCAATCACATGGTAGAGCAGCGCCTTTGCATTTTTAATGTCCGTCATAAATAACCTTGTGTGTGTTTGTGGGGCTTTCCGCGTGTGTGTGCATGTGTCGGGAGAGTTTAGCTGTGTGAATGTAAGTGCGCGTGTGTGCAAGCAGGGGTATCAGTGTAGGTGTGTGTGTGTGTGCATGTTAGTGCCTGAGTTGTTTAATGTGACATGATTCGGCTGGCACAGGCCGCCGTGCGCTGGGGAGATGATACATCCACTGTCTGCAGAGGTGAACGTGACACAATTACACCCCAGCAAGAAACAGAAGGTGTCATTATTTGGCGTTGCATCCTCGCAAAGCGAAGGAAACAGCTCCGGTGGTCCTGCTGTTCGTTAGAGGCAATGTCATGATAACAAAAGAGAGAGAGAGAGAGAGAGAGACATAAATGAGCCCATTTATCGACTGCACATTTAAAGGAAAAATCAACCTTAAAATCCATCTAATCCTTTAAGATCTGCTGTCACCAGTGTGCCTCACAACATTTTACTGTTTGGTGATTCGTTATTTTGAATGATATAAAAAAAACAGGACTAAATGGTCAAATGATAAACATCAGATAGAGCACGAGCTTCCTCTAGAGCCATTATGCAGGATGTGGAAGAGATAGAGAGACAACAACAGCAGCCTCAGTATCAGCCTTTAATACTCTTCCTCCAAACAAACTGGCTGCCAAACTGAATTATGTTATTCTATCCGTGACTGGGTTTTATTTTTCAACACGGAGCGCAAAAGCCGTCTAAGACAGGCAACATTATCTCATCTACCTTAGTTTTAACTACAGGTATGTCTCAGGGATGTGTTACGTACACTCACTTTTGTGGGAAAAACTCAACAAAATCGCATCTTTAAATTTGCTGATGTTGTCTTCGGAATGATACAGAACGATTCTACGGGCGATATTTATGTGATACGGCAAAGACAATCATTGGTAACCCGAGCCGCCCGGGCAATGGCCTGATTACACAGCTTCCTTCGTGAGTTTGGGGGAGAGACGGTGCCCAGACAGAGACACAAAACTGTTCGCACATATTTGTTTCCAGACAGTTTTTACCCTTAGCCAGTCCACTTTTTAAATCATTTACACTGCACCAAGCTCTTCACTGACTACCACCTGCACTCTATGACCATTTTTTACACCATCGAGGCTATTTCATCATGCATGAATTGTATCGTGTCAATTGTGATGGTTTTGGTACATTGCCTATGAGTTTGCTGTCAACTGTGTCTTCACGCTTGGTTAAATGTGTCTTAAATGAGGAGAGATTTTTTTAATGCAAATGGAAAACAAAACATGAAACAGAACTAACCAGAGTAGTTACTCCATGCTTCCTGCTGCTCGTATCACCACCATGCTTCAATTACTGTGAAGATTCTGGAAATTAGACTAAGTGACCTCTCCATCTATGAGAGCTGCCTCCATTATTTTGTAGGGAGATTTTATACTTTTACAGATCAAGTGGATGACTCAAAGTCTCCCTGGATCTCCTCATCAGCAGAGATAGTACAGTAGATAGAAGGGTTCGCACATCCTCATCATTTTGTGTAGTTTAGCTTTCGAATAGGAATATGAACGGTTCAGGAACTGCAGTTCCGACACCTATATGGGTCCTGATTCCTTGGTGCAAAGCGAAACAAAAGTTTGTACTTTGTGATAAAGTATTTATAGGGTCTATATATTTCTAATGTAGACAGGGATCCTGAGTATTCATTCAGCAGACTCCATTGAGTGACATCATAAAACAGAGGGTGTGGTCTGAAGCGAGCTATGGTGTTAAAATGGATATTAAATGAGCAGGTGGGCGGGCACTTATAGGTTTCTAAGAACACATATAAAGGAAGGTATAATATAAGGAAGGTGTGCATGCTAACAGTGGCAGAGTGAATGCGCACAGTTCAGAAGCAGGGTGACCCAAATAGTGGCAAAGATATTTTGAGAGTGTGTGAGTCATGCAATCCAAAAACAAGGCAGGGTGTGAAACGACTAGAGCTCAGCAGGATGAACGCACAAGTGGATGGACTGTGGGAGGAAGGTGGAGAAGGAGCATAGTAGGCTGCATGTGTGGAGATGTGTGCTCCATCTAGGTCTCTAAGAGAGTTGTGGATGTTTGAAAATTCAGGCTGAGCTCCTTTTCAGGGATGAGAATAAGAAACAAAACATAATCTGTATACAATAGTCATCATTAAATAGTTTTACCATAGAAATTAATGTTCAAGATATCAACAATCTGTTATTTTTTGACTGACATTATCTAAAATCTTTATTTATTTAAATCTGTGCAAACAGCAGTGGAAGGAGAAGTACTAATTAAAATTCCTGCAACATATTATATGGCTTGATCCACAGTATAATCTACTCAAGTATTCAAAGTGAAAGTATTGATTGTGAAAAGTATAGTGTTGGTGTCACGTGAAAACCTTGTATCTTCAGGTTTGGGGGTTTTCAGTTGAAACGAAAGAGAGTAAAGGAAGGAAGTATAAAAACGGAGCAAAAGAGGTATTGAGGGAAGATGAAACGATTGTGAAAAGTAAGGAAGAAAATGATTTAAACAACAAATTTAAAATTTAGTGAAGTAAAAAATAGAACTTTCTCGTGACATGTAGCAGACAAAATGAGAAAAAAAGATTATACTCAAGTATCTGTACTTCAAAACTGTACTTAAGTACAGCACAGTAAGTAAATGTATGTAAATCTTTCCAGTATGATTATAATGTTAAATTGTAAGTTATGAGTCTGCAAAAGGAATGAATCTTTCCCGCTGTTTCGTGAAAAGGACGCCGGGTTTCACATTAATTCATATGGTCGCTTCGCCATTAGTTTCAGATTCCTTGAAGCCAACAAATATTGACTACACTGTGACATCAGCCTTGTCTGTCCTTTATCCTTAGAAGCGGTGAGTATATTGCGTCCCAATAAAACACCTTATCTCCACGCATCCCCCATGTCAGCAGTAAATGTGAATGAGCTGGTCAACACACAGCACCCGGGAGGACTATTTAGCCGTCCCTATCTCTGCCTGACTTTGCCTTTGGATACTGCCGCCTGGGATACAAAGCAGGAGACAAGTGACAAAAGATGGCTTTCATTAGTAGCCAATTCAACACAGTATTGTGTTCTACACTGAGATACAAAATAAGGAGTTGCACACAGTGTTGGAGATGACAGAGAGTAGCTGGCGATGGTCAGAACCAATTTTGTGTCCTGTGTTTGGGCGGAAAAGTCTATTTAGGCTTAGCAGCTGTGTAATATAACCCTGTGCAACTATAAGTGTGGGGGTGGAGGGTGGGGGAGGGTCTCTGCCATTGTTGCTGTACCCGCTCCACTCAAATTAATTCAAAACACAGCCGGCACAGACATTACATTCCATGCACATACAAACGTGGCAAAATGAAAAGAGTGTGACTCGCGCTGGAACACAATACAACATAAACAACCCCGTATTGTTCAAGCAATTCATAAAACACACATCGCACAAACATTATGACCCGTTTCGTTCTGACGGTACGTTTCTGCGGTGTGAAATCTGGCCGATGCTTCAATCTGTATTTGCCTCGCACTTGTTAACGTAATGTATTACTCCCCACGTCTCCATTCCCCACTGTGCACTGTGTGTGTTGTTTGTTTGATTCCACCGCTTTCCACGGTGCTTTACTGCCAACTGCCCAACACACAACAAATAGCATCAAATTATATCTGCAAACTGCATCTGCGTTGCCTTGCTACATTCCCACAAGGAGCACAGTGAAGTGTGTGTTTTTTTGTTGCTCTTGCTAATAGATTGCTCCGCTCTCTGAAGTCCATTCAAACCGATAATTAAAGTTGCCTGACTTTGCTTTCTTTCTCCAGAGTAAATAAACTGATTCATTTTGGTCATGGTTCAAACACTGAACAGATTGTTTTGATAATCAATTCATGTTTCTCTCTTTCTTCTCACTTTTCTACCTCTCCCTGTCCTCCCCTCTAGTTCATTGCCTTTGCGTCGTTGTTCTTCATCCTGGTCTCCATCACCACCTTCTGCCTGGAGACTCATGAAGCCTTCAACACCATCACCATGATCAACAAGACTGAGGGAACGCGGAACGACAGCCTGCTGGACTCAAGCCCGCAGTACGAGATTGAAACTGATCCTGCTCTCACCTATGTGGAGGGAGTTTGTGTTTTCTGGTTCACCATCGAGTTCCTGGTGCGGGTGACCTTCTGCCCAGTCAAGCTGGAGTTTGTAAAGAGTGTTCTCAATATCATCGACTTTGTGGCAATCCTGCCTTTCTACTTGGAGGTAGGGCTAAGTGGCCTTTCATCGAAGGCTGCCAAGGATGTGTTGGGGTTCCTCAGGGTGGTGCGCTTTGTTCGTATCCTGCGTATCTTCAAGCTAACACGTCATTTTGTGGGGCTGAGGGTGCTGGGCCACACGTTACGGGCCAGCACTAATGAATTCCTGCTGCTCATCATCTTCCTGGCATTGGGAGTGTTAATTTTCGCCACCATGATCTACTATGCGGAGCGCATTGGCGCTAACCCAAATGACCCCACGGCTAGCCACCACACCAAGTTCAAAAACATCCCCATTGGCTTCTGGTGGGCTGTGGTAACCATGACTACATTGGGCTATGGCGACATGTATCCAAAGACGTGGTCCGGCATGGTAGTGGGTGCTTTGTGCGCCTTGGCTGGGGTGTTGACGATAGCCATGCCAGTGCCCGTTATTGTCAATAACTTTGGGATGTATTACTCCCTGGCTATGGCCAAACAGAAGCTGCCCAAGAAGAGGAAGAAACACATCCCTCAGGCGGTGCAGGGGGGGTCCCCCACCTACTGCAAAGCCGATCTCAACACCACCTGCAATAGCACACAAGGTGACCTGTGCCACGTCAAAGGAAGTAGGGTGCTAGAACGAAACCGCTCAGGTAAGAGAACTCTGTGCGTCCACGCCTCAGTAGTGTAGCACAGAATCCATAAGGGACCTCATCTTAAGAAGAAAGTAGTTGCAATTTGACAGATTCCCCCCATGAGACTGGAAATGGTTTTCCCCCTCGAGACTCACAAGCGCCACAGCAGCTTTCTCACCGAAGATTGAGCTCTTTTGCCTCATAGCCTTCATCCCTGGTTGCCACAGTGATAAGGGAGGTGGTGTGAAGGTAGTTAGAGAAGGAGACGAAGAGTGATTGTATTGGAGTAGTTCCTGTGAATAGGAATCAAGCAAGACAGGAGAGCAGCTCCCGTGCTGAAAGTCTTTCCTCCAGTAAGGATTGTTCACTTGTTGTTTAGACCTTAGGTGGCTGTTTATCCCCTCTAGGCTCGTGTCAGTAATTTACTCTGACACATCTGATATTGATGGAAATTAATGTCGACCCCTGTATGCTGACTTTCTTTGAATTCAAGTGCAGACATTCCTGAGGGTAGTTACATGATCTGCATCCCTCACAGCCTAAATAGACTCGGAACTTATATATTTAATAAGGACAGAATAATTCATACCCCCAGCTGCATGCACAAACAGAGGAAATATGCTTCAGTCCCCTGTGTGATTTCCTTAGAGGGCATTTCAAATACAGTCTGCAAGGTTACTCTCCTCTTCAGTGTGCTTCAGATTACATTATGCCAGTATATTGTATATTGTATGCATGTTAATACTGAATATTGAATAGGGCTGCACAATTAATTGAATTAAAATTGAAATCATCATATGAAAATGTGCGATTATTAAATTGTGAAAGGCGGCAATTTTATTAATTTCTTTGTGATTCATTTTTTATTGCGTTTTCAGAGATAAAAACAATAATTACAGATTGTAGGTACAATGAACTCAAAGAAGTACAATATTCCCCCTTCTATCAAATGGAGACCACCCCCCACCTCAAGATCCTCCATTGCAGAAAATAAATAAATAAACAGAAGAAAACAGAGTCTTTGATTGCTACAGCTGTAGAGGTCCAATACTGGATGGTTCTACAGCTGGCATGGTCGATCTTAGCTACAATTCCATATAAATGATATTCAGAAAGGTTAGCAGCCACCGAGTGTGAAAAAGCGTGTGTGTGGGTTGCCAGCGGAGGGCTCGCATCTTTTTCGCTGCTGTCAACCTGGCAAGGAGAGTATGCCTTTGGTAAAGAAGACAGTTCCATTGATGAATCGTCATTTAACAGCAACAGTGTAGGGCAACAGGGTATGTCGATCTCCAATAAATCAGCTGAAGTAGAGGATACTATTTTCCAAAAACTCGCCACCACAGGACAGTCCCAAAATATATGTAAGAAAGATCCCACAATGCCTAGAGGACACAAGTCGCTGTTAGGGGAGGGTATAATATTCATGAGGTGGCGTCTTTTGGGAGTTAGGTACACCCTATGTAAGAAGTTAAAGTGTATCAATTTATGATTGGGGTTCTTTGATGTGCTATCCAAATTGTACCAGACAAAGTCTCTCTCCCGCACCTGATGGACATGAAGGGATCCACAACAGGACTATAAAAGGAGCAAGTAGAGTCTACTAGCTACACCTCTTGTTTTACCCTCCACATCCAACAGGGAGTGGAGTGCATGAACCAGGAGCGGCGAGCTCCACGGCACGCCATAGGCACGCATGTCCGATCTGAGGGCAATTTAATGAATTTAATAATGTCTGGATGCACTGCATGAGTCAGAGAGGAGGAGCGCCTCTCTGTTCTATTAACCTCAAAGACTTTGTCTCATCTAGAATAACATATAGACTATAAATCTCCATGTATACTAACTGTTGATATTTTAATGTAATTAAGTTTAAAGTAAGAGTAACAACAGCTTAGATTTTTGAATCTAAATCATTTATTGTATTTTTTTTTTTGATATTTTAAAAAGGGTGTGATTTTGAGAACACAAAAAAGAGGTTTGTTTAATTTTGGAATTAAGTTATTTGTTCTTATTTGAATAAACACGTAACAACAGTGTGATATCCCAGTGACTTAATGCATTTTCAGCCTTGAAAACATTTATCATATCGTAGATCAAATCGAAATTGCCATATTTTTCAGAATAATCTCAATATGATGTTTGGCAAAACCATGCAGTCCCAATTCAGAATGTTACAGAATTTTACAATATAACTTTTTTTTTTGCTAAGTTATTTATGACTAATCTGTAAACAAATCTTGGGCTTATAATAATGAAATTAAGTTTTTACGATACAATTCTAATTATTTAACCTCATACACATTTTAACTCCAACTATCAGAGTTGTAACCCCTCTCCTTGGCTGATCGTGTGTCTTTCCCATTGATTGGAGCGCTTGACAGCATATGACCTATAACCTCTGCAGTGCTTGTGACATTTTGTGCAGGCTTTTCATGTGGGAGACTTTTTGATGGTTGTCATGACTCTGATTCCCTGAGCATCCCTTCTCACCCCCAATCCCCACAATATCCCCCTCACCCACCCAAACCCTTTCTCTTTCCACTTGTTTACAACTGAAACACTGGAATTAAATGTCCTATCCATTGTCACCCAGGTATAATGTAAAAATGTAAATTAGACACAACATTATAGTGGTGATAGGTAGATTTCGTATCAAAGTATTACTGAATTATTAGTTGAAAATCTTAAAATCAAGGGGATACTTGTTTGTTAGTTAGGAGGATTACTAGAAGGGTGAGGCATGGCCGAGAATTCATTACTTTTCGGCTCAAATCTGTATCCAGGGGAAAATATAGGAATTTTTGAAAATGATTTCTTAACGCTGCAAGATAGGGTTTCTTGTAAATTCTTTGAGTAAATGTTTTGAGTAATGCACCAGTCTCACTTAAAAGGTCAGGCATTATTATCCTAAGATAGACAATTAATAGGTGGAATTTGGTGTGAATGCTGTTCGAAAGCAAATACAGTAAGTCGTTTCTCTCTCATTGGGCCAGTAAATTATCAGATCAAGGCAAATGTTGTCCAGATTTGTTCAGCCTTGGCCTCCGTTTCAGGCTGCTGTTTTAGCTAAGGCTTAAATCTCATGTCATGATTTTTAGGAATGGCAGATAGTGGATGAGAAATTAACATCTAGAACCGCTGAAAAAGCTCAGAGGGAGGATTTCATCTCTGTAATCCCCTCCTGATTATTTTTCACAGTTCTCTCAGCAGACTGCAGCGGGGGGAGCGACCTGACCATGTCGCCAGAGGAGAGGATTCCCATGCGAAGGTCCAGTACCCGGGAACAGGACCGCCGGAGTGGGGGGACATGCTTCCTGCTTGCTGCTAGTGATTACACCTGCCCCGCAGACGGAGGGATACGGAAAACAGGTAACTGCATGAGGGAATCTCACTGCTTCCAAACATGATTCAATTGAGTCAATATTTGAAATTGCCTATAAATGTATTTTGAAAGTCATTTCATAAAGCAGATTATTGTCTATAAAATGCATGCGATACATTATTATTGTTTGTACGTTAAAACAGACTTTTTGATTCGGTATTCATCACTCATGTCTGGATCAGATTTCTCATCGAGATTTCCAGTGGCTAATGGAATATTCTTTTGAATACACAACAGTGGTCAAAGCTTGTTTTACAGATATGATTTACATGAAAAATATAATGTCATGTTTTCAGTGAGGTTCAGAATAGATCTTAAACTGTGACAACATCAACCAACGTCCTTATCAGTTGATCCATATCTGTAGTGCCTGGAACAGCAACATCCCTGGAGGGGGGAAGGCTGTTTGTTCAGCCCTAGTCAGCAAAGGTAATGTAACCTTTGGACCTGGTAGGCTGCTGCCGTAGTTTTACGCAGCACAATTTTTTCGGCAATTCAACTCAGAACTGTTGCTTTATACCCAATTTATTCATCTTTTCCTGTTTACGGGAAACACATGAGTAAATACTGACAATGGGGGTAATTCAGAAAACACGGCACCAGATTTAACATGTCAGTAAGGACAAATAGCACTACACAAGCACATTCCCTCATTTATAAATGCCAGTTAATGGCCTCTTTGAAGTAAATGCCTTGTTGCATTACCGGAGGCAATACTACTGTTTTGCTGTAAGCTATTCATAAAACACATTGTCACACAAAAACTAAGACCTGTCTCAGTCTGATGGTAAATTTCATTAAATCTGGGTGATGTTGTTAACCATTTAAGTGCTGAATAATAAATGTGGAACATTCACAGTGAAGATTGTTCAGTGCGTCTCCATCTAGCAAGCAAAACCTGAGACTTAAAACAAAACTGAAAATCAAGTATTGTATCATAACTGCACATTCAATAAAAGCACATCAAATTTGTCACCACAAAAAGTTTCCATTGGGTTTTTTGTGCGTTCATTTAAATTTTTGTGCAAATCCGACATTTATTCAAAAAGTTATAGCCTTTCTGGCAGCCTCGCTGCAGGCTTTATGGTGCAAACTCCACTAGGGGGCGGCGGCTTTCATGGCCACAGGGAGGCACCTAGTTGGGGTATGGACAGTAACTATCCTCCTTCCAATCCCTTCCATTTGCCCAGCGCTACAGCACCACCCAGTGGACATTCTGAGTTATGGTCTTTATTTGCGGTAACTTGGAAGTTCCCTTAATCATTTTTTTCTCTGTTTACAGCAATCATGTAAACCTTAGACTTATCCCAAAAAAGTTTCAAAACCCAGGTCTGCTCGGGCTTAAGTGATTGGTTAACTGTGTGTTAGTGATTAATAAATTTGATATCCAAATCCACTCAGTTGATTAGTCAGTTTATTTAAACTTAAGTTTATTCAAACTAAAGTTTTGATCTGATCTCACACACACTGTTGTGGCACTGAGAGTATTCAAGACCGACTTATTTTAATTTGCTTTCACATGTGACACCACTTACAATGTGTCGGTACCAGGACAACATTTCACTAGCTAACCTATGGGAGGCTTCATGACTGAGTTTATTACAGTACTATTTAGCATGACGTGTAATTACCCCCATGTGTCTGACTTTGCTGGCTGTTGCCAGGTCCATTGCCCGTCTACATCACCCAATTAAGCTGCCCAGTGTAACATCAGATTTAAGGTGATGATACACTAATAGATATTTCAGGCAAATGGGTAATGAGTATGAGTGAGAAGAATGTGTTGCAAGGGGCAAACAGCACAGAAAGGCCTCATTTACACCTTGCATAAAAATGCAACGTATATTAAGATACATATCCTGATAATCAAAAGCAAAAAAGTCAGAATCTAATCCCACCTGAGAGTTTTTGGTGGAAGAGCAGAAACAATTTTCCTCTAGTCAGCTCATCTGGGTTAAACAGGTTGACCTCTTCATTTATGACATTATAACATTTGATGAAAATGTATATTGTTGCAGATTAGCACTCACAACTACTTAAAAACGAGTAAGTGTGCTTGAGTTATCCATCAGTGAATACTTTAAAATTTTAGGTTTCATTTAGTCAATTTTCATTTTCATCAGTGAGAATTAAATAGTAACAAAACACCAAGAAGAACTATTGTTGCTATGGTTACCTGCAGTGTAATACTGTATAGTGTGTGTAGCGTTTTAGAACACTTGTTATGTTCACTGGAACTACGTATGTATGACGTGTCCTGATATATAATTTTAATGAACCCCTGGCAGCCAATCAGAGCAAAGTATTTTCTCTGCCCATGATATTAAGTCATACAATTCTACTATTGTGTATATGTTGATACTCATTTTAAACATTTTTCGTGATGAAGTCACCCTGTTAAACATTTTGATTTGATTCTTCTCTCCCTGATTCTTTTTTACGAATGGACAATGTTGAAATTTCGCTCCCCATAAAGCTTGGCTAGAGATTAAGACAACACATTGTTTTCAATGAGAAATGGTAACATCATCCCCTTCAGATCAGTGTAAAGGTCAGGTTTAAAAAGGGCCTAACAAACACTTAATTTCCTTACAAGTTCCAAAACCTCAATAAGTGATCCTTCCTTACAGGAGAACAGTCGAATATGTTTGTCTGTATCTGTATGTACAGTCTATACGTACTTTACATTTGGTAATCCATCTGTGAGCCCGGAAACGTGACACCGTACAATGCAGTTTGAAAGGCAGGAAATGATATAAACTAAAATCTATAAACTGAGAATCAAACCCATTACAATTGAGGTCATGTTCCACTCAATTTAATAGGTGTTCACTCCAGCAAAGACTGGGAAATACAAGTCACTGTTTCATCATAGGAAATAATACTCAGGCTCCACATGTGGACTAAAATGTGTTTGATGAAGCCGTCACTCCATTTTATCTCAGGCATTTTGAGGCACTAATGCTTTATCAATCTACAAAGTCATTTGGAAGAGTTAAGCCTTTGCTAACTGCCTTCTATCAGATGTTAACTGCCTGCCCAGAAGGCCTTTTCTCCATGTTACTGCTCCATAGCCTCAGTACCAGCAGAGTCTATGCTATCATACCATGAGTGATGAAGCTCTCATCTTAAAAGCACTGTAGTTGATGCTTTGGATGACCCATGCTGGCTTTTGAGATAATTTGGCAGTTTAAACTACACGTGGCCCAGATCAACACTGTGATCTCTCTCTCAGTTGGGCGCCTTGCTAGCCTTGTTTTTTCTAGGTAGGCAGGCATCCAGCTGTGCCTCCCATGCTGATGCTCATGCATAAACATCAGGTCCTTTCTACACAGACCCAGGCTGCCCTTTGTTCTGCCTGTTCGGCCGGTTTTGAAAAAGCCCTGGTTAATTTACACCCCTCCTCTCTCTGAAACAAATGGTGCTGTATGCAGTATGGTAATGAGGCCACCTTTCCCATTAGCTGTTCCTCGTCAGCTGATTGGCATGCTCCATTAATGATCTGGCTGCATTGGCTTGCTTGTTTATTTTGCGCCAAACAACTTATTGCAAGCGTGTCAGAGTGCATCCCATGCTGCATCTGTAGAGGTTAGAGCTATTATGAAGAGTGAATCTGTAAGATAATTTAAGCATTAGTATGTAGTCTTTTTAGATCATCCTCATCATCATCAGTACGTACACCCTACAACCTGCATTTACAGCACATTTTTCACATAATATGCATTTGTGTACACTTAAATGACTGCATATAAACTGTGTAAAGGGATTTACTTGCCTGTCTGACTGTTGTATATTTGAATTTTGTGCCACAGTGTGACTCAGTTTTTACAGCATTTCTTAAGTGATCTTCATTTGGAAAATAAAACATTTGCAAATTTTTATAGCAAATTAATGCTTTAATCAATTTTGATATGTGAAAATACCAATGATAATGCATTGAGAATGACTTTAGATGTATTATTGTTTGATACAGCTTAGTTTGAGAATTACAGTGGCTCTCATTTGACTAAGTGGTTACTGCACTGGTAACTACTACAGACTGTATTTAGTCACACAGAGGTGGAGCTGCACTGGAAGCAAAACATAAATTGATTGATTGAGTCAGGAAAA
Source organism: Lamprogrammus exutus (assembly GCA_900312555.1). Classification (NCBI taxonomy): domain Eukaryota; kingdom Metazoa; phylum Chordata; class Actinopteri; order Ophidiiformes; family Ophidiidae; genus Lamprogrammus; species Lamprogrammus exutus. The sequence goes on from OMOW01108128.1 coordinate 15,225, forward strand.
CACATTTCTAATATCAACATCTTGGAAAGAAATCACGTCTCCGAAGGAAATTCCTGCCCACAGCATATTTCTCCGTTGTTTTTCCTGCTCCTTGAGACACATTTGTCTGTGAGTACAAAGTATGTGCTTCAAAACTCACAGTGTCTCTTTAATTTCACCACAATTATCCACTGATGATTAGAAGAACACACATAATGTTTGTGCGCTGCTGTAGGTAGATGTACACGGCATATGTTTCTCTATCTGCAGCATGTGTATGTCTCTCCTAACCGCTCAGGATACGATGCACAGGATGGACATTGCACAACATTTCACGGCAAATTCTATTAAGTTTATTGGATTCAAACACATCAGGAGAGAGAGAAAGAGGAGGACAAAGATGATGAAAGACAGCAACAGGGAAATGCGCTTGACTACGCAATACCCTTCTCCCTCTCCCTCTCTCTCTCTCTCGTTCTGTCTCTCTCTGTACGCAAATGCACATTTGTGGACAGATGACTCACAGATCTTCCGTTTTAGGGCACCTGCTTTTGTACCACTCATGTGCAGCCCTGCCAGTGAGGTTTCTTCTCTCTTCCACAGCAGCTCCACCTCAGAGAGTCATTTAACTAAAACTCCAATTAGCCCTACTGTCATTGTCAGGAAATGTTCTGTGCATGCACTCACCATACAGTATGCTCCTGTTGCTCTGTCTCACTCCTGTCTCCTGTCTTGTCTCGGTTCACTCGGCTGGCTCGCACTCGGACTGT
>OMOW01108136.1:0-10877 GCA_900312555.1 Lamprogrammus exutus
TGTTGGTGGAGATGGTAGAGCTGGCTGTCATCAGTGTAGCAGTGAAAATGAAGGCCTTGACGGTGGATGATGTCACCAAGGTGGAGGCATGTAGAGGATGAAGAGGAAGAGGCCAAGCACAGAGCCTTGGGGGACACCTTGGGAGACAGGGGCTGAGGAGGACTTACAGTTATTGATGTTGACGTACTGGTGTCTGTTGGAGAGGTATGATTTGAACCAAGAGAGGGCACTTCCGGTGATGGTGAGGGAGGTTTCAAGACGGATGAGGATGATAGAATGATTGATGGTGTCGTATGCAGCACTGAGGTCAAGCAGGATGAGGATGTTTAGAGAGCCAGCATCAGAGGAGAGGAGGTTGTTGGTGACTTTCAGGAGGTCTGTTTTCAGTGCTGTTGTGATCTGAGTCCGGATTTAAATGGTTCATACAGGTGGTTGGAGGCCAGGTAGGTTTTGACTTGAGAAGAGATGACAGGTGCCAGTATTTTTGACAGAAAGGTTGGAGATGGGTCTGACATTTGGGCTGGGTTTTGTGAGGATGGGGGTGACAGCAGCAAGTTTGAGTGCAGGGGGACAGAGCCAGTGGACAGGGAAGAATTTGTTGCACTGGTAATGAGCAGGCAGATAGCTGGGAGACAGGATTTGACCAGAGTGGAGGGGATAGGGTCCAGTGCGCAGATGGCAGTCTTCATGCCCATAAGTAGTTTGGAGAGGTCTGAGGGAGTGATGGGGGAGAACTGAGAAAGGGCCTGGTTGGTTAGAGGGGGGGAGATGAGTGCAGAGTGAAAGGGGGCAGGTGTTGGAGTGGCCAGTTGGCTGTTGATTGTCTCAATTTTTGATTGAAAAAATGACAGAAAGGAGTTAAATTTTTCATTTGTGAAGGAGTGGGAGATTGTCCATTGGTTTGAGAAGTTTGTAAATTGTGGAGAATAAGGTTTTGGGGTTATTGGAGCCAGAGTGTATGAGATCGGAGTAGTAGGAGGAGCGAGTGGTGTTGAGGGCTTCCCTGTATTTCTAGAGGTGGTCGCTGTGTGGACTGTTAGGCCAGTTTTATTGGATAGTACTTCTAGTTGGCGACCTTGTGATTTCATCTGACGGAGTCCAGGAGTGTATCAGGGAGCGGAGTGAGTTAAAGAGACTGTTTTGGGTTTTGATGGGCGCAAGTTGGTCAAGGCAGAGAGTGTATTGTTGTAATGGTTGACCAGGTCAGTGGGGGTGGGGTCCTCACGGGGGGTTTGGCGAACATTTTTTCTATTATACAGGCTGAAAGAGAAATAAGAGAGATGGACTTAATGTTGCGGAAGGTTATGGTGCGTTCGTGTTTTGGGTTGGGGGTGGGGATGTCAATGTCCATGTTGATGGCCAGGTGATCGGAGATGGTGAGATCGGAGCCAGGGAGGTGTTGTATGGTTATTCCCGTAGAGCAAACCAGGTCCAGGATGTGTCTGCGGTTATGTGTGAGGAAGTTAATGTGTTGAGTTAAGATGAAGCAGTTTAAGATTTCCATGAATTCTGAGGCTGTTTTGCAACGGAGCAGGATGGAAGGTGAGATAGAGTTGAGTGAGGAAATCTGCCAGGTTGGAGAGGAAAGCTGGGTTGGGTAAGGGGGGATGGTAGATGCCTGCTGTAACCAGGGGTGTGGGGCCATAGAGATTAAATGCCAGTTATTCAAATGATGATGGAGCTGTGATGAAAATGAGACTGGTTGTAATGTCTTGGTGGTGTATGGTAGCAATTCCACCACCGCGGCCATCGGGCTTATTTATTCATTCAGTTTATTCATGTATTTGAATCCATTGGGTGTAGTTTGGTTGAGTGAGAAATAATCAAGGGGTTTTTGCCAGGTTTCAGTGAGACAGAGAAAATCAAGTTTATTGTCCATAATGAATTCGTTGAGGATGAGACTTTTGTTATTTAGGGACCGGGTATTAAACAGAGCAAGTTTCATACAGTGTTGCTTGCTGATTGGATGAGAGGATTTGGCTAGGTGTCGCAGATTGGCTGTGCTCACTTGTTGTTTGTTGTGGTGACGTAATGCGGAATGTTTTCAGTCTCAGTTTTTGCCCTCTAAATCAAGACATACTAATCAGTCTTTACTGCGAATGTTCCAGATTTATTACTGTGGGTCTCCTAAATAAAGGGATTGATTATATGCAATGCTGACTGCCAGAATTAATTCCATTAAACAATGAAATATGCACACAGTGTAAAAGTAGTATTTTGCCCTCTGGGATTAAGTGGTTAATCAATTTAAAAGTCAATGTTTGAGTTTTAAGTATCAATAAGTCATCATCTAACCAAATGAAAGTTTGACATTTTTACACAGTCCGTCATTCCTGCAAAATGTCCTCCTGTCCTGTGTGACTAATGTCTTAAATATTTCAAGGGAGAATTTTTTTCCCCTCAAATCTCAGCATCTGGCCTCAGAACGCTGAGGTACAGACTTTCATCAACAAACCTTTAAAGCACCACAGACACATTATGGCCTCTGTAAAAGTCTTCTTTATTGGCCTTTTAATGCAGTGTGGGTGTTTTCTTGTGTTGTGGCCGTGCAGGAAGCAGGTGTCTCAGTTGGAGGAGGGAGATATGGGCATTCTACACCCAGTCTACCAGTTCACTTACCAGTCATGGATCACTTTTATGGCTAAACTTGGTGAGTTTAACTTCTGTGTTCTCCTCATCTGTGTCAGAAAGTAAAAAAGTATTTTTCAAAAGATAGCACCTTTATAATTATGAGAGGTTTGATATTCGCTTAGCTGAAGTATATCATTCTCTGTGCCTCTGCTTTTCTTTTAATACTTGGCTGTTGGTTAAATAGGCTGCCCGTCCATTCAGCAGTGCACAGCTGAAATTGCTTCACAGTTCCTGCTGCCATCCATCCTGGCAGAGATTGTCAATCTGGTCAGTTCTCTGGCAAGTGATACAACAGTGAAGGTGTTTGAAAAGACAAGGTGAGTGCTTTTTGCTCAGTCTGAAATAATCATTCATTCCTATAGTCATTCACTCATCCATTCACTTGCTCACTTAGGAACTGCTATACATGGAACTATCGGGATTCTGAACTATGTGTTTTCTTCAGGGAGTTCCTTGGTCACATTCTCAACACACTTTAAGTTCTGTGAAGATCATGGAAGCTAGCTCAAGTGATGTGCACTCTATGACTACTGCATCATTTACACAACACAAATACACTCATCCTGAGGGACCATGCTACTGTCATGCTACTGTCATGGAATGGAGTTTCCATACTCTGACAGTGCTGCTATACCAATATGATGGTGAGAGTACCAGTATAGCATCCATTGTGTCATACAACTTGCTGCTTTGTCTGTTGGAGCCACCTGAATTATTGTCATTGTTGATTTTTTTTCCCCCTTTTTTGTAGCCTTATGTCACTATGTTTTTCTTGGCACTGCTTTACATTGTGAGTGATTCCAGGCTCCAGGTAAATGCAGAATCTTTCTCTGTGTATCAAGCTAAGAGCAGAATTTATCTCGGTTCCTTGGTGCAAAAAAAGAAAAAGAAAAGGAAAGTTCTTGAAATGCTTGAAAATATCAGTCTTAATACTAATTCCTTTTAATGTCTCTAGTTGGCCCCCAGCTGGAGACATCTTTGTACCAGTGCCTCTTAACCAGAACCTCTGCCAAGTTCCAGACTCTGCGAGGACCTTCATTCTCATTGGACGGAATTTCCATCAATGGCACTGCAGCACAGAGCAAGGTACTTGTCAAACCATTGACATTCAACTACTGGCCAAGAGTTCAGCCAGGTCAGCTGTTGTTATGGAGTCAATCATAGGGACAAAACCCTCTTCTAGCATAATCAAATTGCTTCATCGTTATATTCAGGATTTAAACTCCACATCCACTGATTACAATCCCTCCAAATTCCAAAAGTGAATTTAGTCAGATGACTAATTTATCCAAGGAATTCTACAAAGCCCAATCTAATGTCCTCCTGTCATTGCCCACATGGGAACAGAGTTGCAACTCTCTGATTACCGTTTATCCTGATGATCACATTGTGTCACATTCATCCACTTGTTAGAAATACTTCCACAGTGAGTCAGCAAAAAACAACCCTTTCATTTAAAAAGATTTCCACTCGTTGAGTTTTCTGCACTGTGAGAGCACTTAAATGTAAAATTACTAAAAGTTAAGCACATTATATTTTAGTTATTATATTTTTATTAATCATTAGATATTATAAGTGATTTTCCCCTTCCTAATTTCACCTGCTTTTTTAATTCCAAAATGGAAAAATTGCCAGATTTCTTGAAACACTGAGAATAATTAGCAATTTTATTTTAAATTACCTGATGACCTAGACATGAGACATATTACTTTTTTTTGTAGTCATAATGATGAAATTAATAGAATTTGATTTATTTCCTTTCCGCTGACATGTTACATCAATCAGTTTTGGCTAACATGTAAATGATAGGAATGATAAATTTCAGCGTGATAACATAATTTCCATGCGTCATCTACTAAAAATAAGAGTGAAACAGAAAAGACGTTAGCTAATATTAGTCATTGTTGAATGAGTAAAATGTGAGCAGCATGTTGCTAACATCTGTTTTTAACATCATGATCAGTTTAGAGGAAGAGTTCAAGCATGAGTGTGTGTATGTGTGTGTGTACCTGAGCTTCCAACATTCTCTCCTCGCTTTTTTTCTTTGTCCATGCTACCAGCTGTCTAATATTTGTGTTATTTTGTAAGTGTCTGGCTTGGATTAGTTTGTATCGAGCTGTGTGTGTTTTGCTGTCAATGCTGCCTTGCTGTTTGTACCATCTCTGTTTACCTACAGAAGACAGTTCAGATGAGGAAAACATGCCAGTGCTAAATAGGTTCACACGTAAGTTTGTCTTTCAGCTGCACACTGATTGATGCTGATGGGATGTTTCATTTGCTGTTATTCTGGTCATGGCTACATAATGTATAGTTTGGAATTTTACACATATACATTTGCTTCATCTTACCAATGTAATCGATCCTCCAAGTTTGACCCATCAACACCTTCCCTGTCTCATGAATGCGTGCCTTGTGCCGCTCCAAAATGAATTCAAGTGGATACATTGCTCCAAACAACACAATTTGAGTGGTGACCCAAAAATAAAAAATGTTTTGAAAGATGCATAACAACACACATTTGTAACAGAATGCTAATCTGGCTATCTATCTTATACCTGGCTGTATAAATGGCAGATCTGCTGTTTTGGCTGAACAGCGTTCTTGTGCCACATTGCTTTGCCTACCTTGTGCAGAAAGTTACCAACTGAAGGTGCTCGTTTCACCCAAGGTGAATGAATATGACACCGTCCAAAATAGTAGTTCTGCTTTTTTAGGGGGCCAGGGAGCTGTAAAGATCGCATAAACATTCTGTTACAAACTTGTGTTGTGCATCTTTGAAAATATTTTTTTAGTTTTTAGGCATGTGTTCTTGTGACAGGGGAGAAGTTGATGGGTCAAACTTGGAGGATCAATTACATTGGTAAGATGAGCAAATATGAGTATATGTGTAAAACTCCAAACTATCACTTTATTATGTGAATTAAAATGCTAATTAATTCGGCAGTCCAATCTGGCAAGAACATTGCTGGTCTAAATCGGAACTTTATTTGTATTTATCTGTCAGAGAAACTTGGATTTGTAGAGACCAATAAGGTGGGCTGATGGAAAACATTGACAGATCATATATGATAGGTAAAGACCAGACCTGGGTCAAATAATTATTTGTACATTCAAATTTGGCAGAACACATGCACACACATATATGTAACAAATCCAGCATAATAAAAAATAAATAAATTATGTTTTAAAAGCCATAAATACATTATGGCTTTCACTTACGAGGTCCATAGGTCTTCAGAAAAGACCATTGACTGGATCCATGGAACACCTTTTAAAGCCTCTAAAAGCTTCTCTACATGAAGTTATACGTTTAGTTTGATACAAATATGTTCACTGTTGCCTCAGAAAGTGTTTTCCTATTACCTCTGACCCTGAGAGGTCTGTATGTTTTTCATAGATTGCTATCCTATAGTAACTTCTAATCAGTTCGCTGCTTGTGCGATTTTGCCCCATAACATGAAGTAGCTGAGAGAATCTTGCAGAAATATACAGGGCATTTTAAGGAAAAATAGTACCTAAAGGAAATTGATTTTACAAGCCATAACTCCTATCTTTGCGCTGTTGACTGACAGCTGCAGACAGCCTATGGTGAGTGAGTGACAAAAATGCTCCAACTTACAAAAGAAAAAGTGTCTGTGACCTAGTTTGGCCATACATTTCCTTAAAATCATGAAATTTTACCAGAAGATCACCAGAGTATTGCTTTAAGACATGATAAAACTGTTTTAACGTCATGTTGAGTCTGTTTACTAAACTAAATGAGAATGGAGCACAGCAAATACTGCATATCCAATCTTATATATATATTTATGTTTTTAGTGCTGGAAAAATGTTTTAAAGTTGCCAAAATGCTTCACTGTGTTTTCCATAGTCACAGAGGTGAGTAAAAGTCGGTTGCGAAGATTTTAGGGAGTTGAGGCCATTATAACATTCTTTAAAACGGTAAAATTCTCTATTTGGGTACTTTTTTTGCCTGATTCTAATTCCCATCACCCACACAGACATTTAAGCAGGACAAAAAATGAAAAGGTTTTGCAATAGTATTTGACCCATGTCTGGTAGTGATTAATACCTCACTGTTCACTTCCTTTACTGTCGCTACTGCTTTCAGCATTTATTCAAACGCATTGTGCATCACAACATCAAATTAATGCTTGGCATTAACTGTCTCTGATCTGCCAATATGCCTCTTAAGTTTTACGCTTTAACAGAATTAATTTCTGTTCAGTTATGACATTTAAGTTTCTGTGCTGCACACATTATGAAAAGCAATCTAGTGTCTTATGACGGAATGTAAAAAAGTAACTTCCTTCTTTCTACTCATCCAGTGGGGATGTTGAATTTTTTCCCCTCATTTCTTCTCTATCGTACCTCCATTACCTACAATATACATGCAAATCAGTCATAGTCATCATGTTATGCCACTGAACAGATGATGGACCTATCCTGATAGTCACTCGGGTGTGTGTTAGAGGGATTGTCCTGCATGTCGTGTGTCTTAGGTTGAGGTTGACTCGTCATTTCAGTGAGTTCCCTCTTCCTCTGTCCAGCTCATAAGGGCTTCCAGCGCTTCGAGGCCCTTGAGCAGAGCGATGGGTTCAGTCCCAGCCTGGCCGTTGCAGGAATGGCTCCCCGCCAAAGGTTCGTCTTCCTCACCATCCGGGACAAGAAGGTGAGCCGGTGTATTAAACCATAAGCCTTGGAAGTGACAGAATTACTCGGGCTATTCAAGAGAACAAGAGGGAGTTGTAATAAATGTGATATTTTGCTGTGACTACATGTCAAACCATTCAGTTAAAGTTAGCAGATTTAGACCTTGTTTCACTTATTGCACCTTTTGTTTTATATTTACGACCTAAATGGCAACCAGGAAGGGAAGATTTGGTGATTTAAAAAAACAACTTTTTATGTGTAATACTACAACATTGGTGACTGTGAACCTACCCTGAGTAGATTTTTTAAATGGGAATGATAATTCTGAATTTTTAAGTGGTTTTGAACACCAGCTGTCAAATTGTCAGTGTAATGTACTTTTATACAACATTCACGCCTGTTCAATCACCCTTGTTTCTTGCTATGTAATATCCAGGACTTTCAGTGCTTGCTATGCAGACTTGGCTGGTCTGCATGTAATACTCTGATTATTCAAACTGCACTCGTTTGCACTATATAGACAATAAATGTAAGATCTCAATGCGCTAGGTGACTCTGTACAGCTACAACTGGTCGATGGACCTCGGAGCATCCCTGAACCGTGAGCTGGTCCGCCTTGTCAAGTGGCAGAATGCACGAGCTCATGTTGTGCACTGTTTACTCAACCAGAAGATGGGCCTCTTTCATCACTACTGCTTCGCTGATGCGCCCGTGCACGAAATGGAGTCCAAACAGGTAAAACAAAGCTTCAAAAAGGGCATAACCAGTCAACAAGTCACTACCAAGGCAATGGCAGAATAGTGTGAGAAAGGCCTCAAAACTGCTGTTTAAAATGATACTTCTGTGATTTTGCTAAATGTCATGATTTTCAATTTCAACTGAAATAGGTCATTGAGATTGTTTTTTGTTGTTTTTTTGTTGTAGTTCTAGCTGTACTGTGAGGATGAATTTAAAAGAAGCAATTTGTCAGAGACTGCTGTGACATTCAGACACTGTGCTCGTATGTCATTATTGTCAATAAACAGCAAGTGTAATGTTTCTGTGAGAGATGGTCAAAAATTATGTACATATGGTTGGGATTTGGGACAGTTGTGGAGATAGAGCTGCCAGCTGAGGTGGAATCAGCCTGTCAGGGCAGCATCTGGATTTACAGCACTGCAGGAGGCAGCAGGTCTCGGGGCAGTTCTTATGCAGCTGTTGTATCCCACAGAGGAATTGGAGTATATTCCACAAAAGCAGAGTCAGTAACTGTACCACTGTCAGCCTGTTTTAGTATGCTATTAAAGTCGTTACCGCCACCCTCATATGCTATTTGGATAAGGAACAATATGGTCTTGCCCTTGGCATTACACACAGTTATTCAGCTTTGTGCAGTGTTTTGTGATTAGCTAAACGATCAACTAGCAGGCTTATGATTATACTAGCTGATCATTTCAAGACGCAAAAATGACAAAAACATCTAATTTACATTTTACTTAAAGCTCTCTGCTCAGCAAAAAATTAAAGCAAAGAAGAAAGCAGGCAGGCACATTACAATGAAAGTGGCACTTAAACATATTGTACATCATTTATTACTTCTTCTGATCAAACGTGGCATCTCAGCCAGCTTCTCTTTCAAGCACAGCTAAAATCTCATGTATGTTCATATACAGCACACAACAGCATTCATTAGCCTACATTTGAAAATACCAAATCATGTGCACATTGATAATTTAGCCCCATTCATCCCTGAATGATGGGACATGGCTACTTACAGTGACTGCATTTCTTCCCACTTTAATTTTTTGTACCGTGTTGAGTATTTTACCTGCAGTATTGGCAGTTTAAATCCCTCAGTGATAGTGTTTTTACCACAAAAATGAAGTTTGCTGCACCTCAGTAAAAGAGGTAGAAATGTCTGCCTGCAGTGATGATGGTAACATTTCTACAAAGAGTGATGATGTTTTCACTAAGAGTGACTGTGCCTTTATCTTCAGTGATGGCAGTTATGCCTGTGACACATTTTTACCCCATGGATGCTGGCTCCTACCTTTTGTGGTTTATTTTGGGTGCTGTGGTGCAGGGCACCTGGCTGTGCTGCTGCTAGGAATCCAAAACATGTCGGTGAACTGTTGTGACGGAGATTTGCTATATGGCACAGAGAGATAAGTGCCTGAATAAATATGAATTACTGCGCCAGCTAAACAAAATATTAATCCCACTGATGCTACCGAAAATAAACTGACTATGTTTAGTAAACACTGCGCTGTACAGATGGCATTTCTTTTTCCAGATCAAATAACCACATGCAGATTAGATTAATAAGAGGTGGAAATATTGTCAGATCAAATTCTGTGTAACTGTTTGGTGGAAGTTGCTACTTTATTCAGGGTTGTTTTCTACTTTCAGTGTCCCTGTAGAGGTGCTTGACCTCCCAATATTACATATGGATCTGTGGATCAATGTAACACTGATCATCTTGGTAACATGAAAATGGATGTCTCAATTTCAGTGCGATGTAAGGTTTTTCTAGAAAAGCAGCACCCATGTGATTCTGCTAAGATTTTCTTATCTACCATTTCCTTTATTTTTAGGATTCCCTGATCAGATCTTGGAAACACATCACTGTCAGATTAATAGCCTTGCCTTTTAAAATGAAGCACTTAAGTTGTAGAAAGCATTTGACCCCATGTCAATTCCTATTTATGCTTCTGTATTATTTATGATCAGTTGTGGAATTGAAATTTGAACAAGGGGCATTATCGTATTTTGTGTTTTTACATGTGCTGCCAATTAGAAAAGCCTATCATACTGTTTATATTATAGCATACTTAACATCACTTCTCCATACTCCTGCTCTTGTCCTCCTGCTTTGCATCATGAGTCAGCAGTCATGTCAAACTCACCCACTGGCGAATAAGAGGACCTCTCTACTTTATGCTCAGTGATTTTCATTTCAGTAGCCACTGGTCAGGAGCCTGAATGTGTGATATAGTCTGAAAGAACAGGTCTAACTTTTGAATACAGTTTCTCTCACTGTCTCTGCCTGTTTTTTCTCTGTGCTGACTTTGGGTTGCGGCAGTAGTCTATAGCTTCCAGAATTGGGCTCATGTCTAAAAGTTTGCTCTGCCCAATCTTGGAAAAGACAGAGAAAAGATGTCAGTTACGCAAGTGGATGAGTAATGCTCTTTCCTAACTTAGCAACTGCTGTTGAGGTGCCCCTAAAGGATAATAACGATGTCATTTTAGTTTATTCTTTCACTTTTGAGAGTACCAATGTCTTTGCTACAGTCCTACTGTCTAGCGTTTGCCTTAACTCATTGAAGTAAACAGTTCCTTGGAAATTCGTTCAAACTAGCAGACAGAGACATACTACTGCCTCACTTGCAGTAATGCATCATTTTAACACACATCTATTTGTATATGTTATCTATAATATGGTTTTATGATGTCAGAATCATTGCAGTATTATCAAAGTAGTTCTGTTAAAATATGAATGTGAAGATATGCTCAACATCATTGCTTTTCATTCTGATTTACATTTAGTTTTACTTCTTAATTGCCATCATTGAATGCAATAAATAGATATATTTTATATTTATAATATTATTATT
>OMOW01108139.1:0-14834 GCA_900312555.1 Lamprogrammus exutus
AGAATAAATCCAGGTGACGAGGAGACAGTGACAATAGAAATACAAATAGCCTGAACGGAAATAGCTCTGATGCAGGAAATGAACTCATCAGGGAAGTGTGTGTGTGTGTGTGTGTGTGTATGTGAATAGCATGAATCAATCAGTAGATGAATCCTTTATATGTTTTAAGTGATTAAGTGGCTGATGTGAATGTTGTGTAAAGAGCAGACGGACAGACTCCATATGACTCAGACTGCGGGGAGATTCAGTATTAATAGAATCACACAGTGGGTGGTGCTGTGTACTGGGACCCTATCACTTAAACTCAGGAGAGAAGAGAAGAAAATAACATAAATGGAATTCAAATACTGAGACAAAAATGAAAATAAAGTCTGTTGGGTAAGACTGACTTTTTTTTAAATTATTTTTTTAGATCAAGTTGTCAAATAGCTTGATGAGATAACCTATCCATTGTTACATCCATTTAAAAGTTTAAAGTCCTGTTATCATTGAATTTGGCTTTCATTCTACCTAAAAAGCTGCACTCTAAACATTTTTTAAAATGGGTCGGACAAAACTTTGTGCTCATGAAAACTGTTTCAATTTTCTCCTTTTTTCTCGAAAATTCTTGACAAAATATTAAAAATTCTAAAATCTATATATTTAGAAAAGAAGAAATGGGAAGACTTTAATTGGTTGATTCTAGAATTTTGAATGAGAAAAGAAATTATTCTAGAATATTGTTCCACAGTTCACATCAGATCACTTTGGACAAAGTACTTCACATTCACTCTATACACAACAAACAAGGACGTGAAAACATTGTTTCTTTATTTTCAAGGTCTCCTTTTCAGATTTGACTGAAACATTAAATTTTGTCATCCTGTCGAGTCATTTTTTGCAGTGCAGCTTTTTAGATAAGAAGTAAAAGCAAAATTCAACGAAAAGTAAAACTGCAAAAACAGACTTTACCCATTTCTTTTTCAAGACCTGCTTCACTGTGATTTCTATTCCCCTTCCTCATCCATTTCAGGTATATTTTATCTATGATGAAGAAGTTGAAGTGGAGGAGAAAGAGGAACCGGCTCCCCCAGAACCAATAAAACCCCTCAATGACAGACCTCACAAGTTCAAGGACCACTACTGCAAGAAACCAAAGTTCTGTGACGTCTGCGCTCGCATGATAGTCTGTATGTCCTGTTTACCTCTTTCTCTCTCCTGTATGTTGTGCTCCTGAAATGTGTTTAAGATGTAATTTTGCTTTATTTCAACTTTCTTTTTAGTAAACAATAAGTTTGCATTGCGGTGTAAGAACTGCAAAACCAGCATCCACCACCAGTGTCAGTCCTACGTGGAGTTCCAGAAGTGTTTTGGCAAAATTGTGAGATTCCATTCATATCCCACTATGATTCACTAAAGATCATATTTGTATTCTGGTAATACATTCTGCATCCTCTCCTCTCCTCTCCTCTCCTCTCCTCTGTAGCCTCCAGGGTTCAGACGGGCCTACAGTTCTCCTCTGTACAGCAGTCAACAGAATGCCACAGTCTCACAGCTTCTGCCCTTTTGTGAGTGCCACCTCCATACATTAAGAGAAATTCCACCCTAAAACCACAACCAAAAATTGAGCTCTGGTGTCAAACATATAAAACCAAAATGTTTTATACATTTCAGTGATGGGTTGTGCCTTGTGTCCATTGTTCATGGGGCTCATCTTACTGTGACATCACCTACTAGTTTCGAACTTGTAATTTGCTACAACATACTGTACCATTAAAGTATTTTTTACCATAAAAAATGTATAGGCACTGTGAAAACAAAGGACACCATTGCATTATCTGTTCAATTCAAAGAAAGAATGAATGAAAACCAAAGGTGCCTCGTTTGAGCTGCTATTGTGAGTCAACTAGGATCCTGCTGCTCAGTAAAAGCAGTTTATCAAGAACCAGAACCTCTGCCAATAAATCTGCCTCACCAAACATTAAAGACAGAACCACAAAGAGTGACCCCATAACAATGAGCCAGTGAACACAGCACCACCCAATAGAGGGGTGATACTGTGTTTAGAATGTATTTAATTAATTTTTGACAAGCGACACCTCTTATGATATTTCTTTAGGATGAAAATAAAAGTATGCATTTTAGTGATTATTTTAGGAACAATCAATTCTTTCCTTTGACTAGGGGGAGCAATGCATGTCTGCCCTCAATTGAACGGCCACCACTGATTTGTTCTCTGTTTGCTGACTGATGACCTTCTATTGGCAGCGCAGTCAAACAGGACTGACCCTGTGTTTGAGACACTACGTATCGGAGTGATCATGGCCAATAAGGAGCGTAAGAAAGGCTCAGAGGACAAGAAGAATGTGAGTTTCATACAGCACACCACCACTTACAATCTGTATTTTCATTATAAATTCCTGCACCAGCCTGCTGTAAATGCTGTAGCGTCATTTAACTCTCTATTAGACTCACATGTTCCCATGAGGCATTTTGTTTTTACCAGGCTTTTATCCTTTTGTATTGCTGTGTCATCCTGTTTCAGTTTCTTTAATATGATTCTGTTGTTTGCATCTATCTGATAATTACATTGTTATTATTTGGCTATATATTTTACAAATGGGATGGTTTTACACATTAACTGAAAATCCCTACATTGTGCAGATGATGATGATGATGATGGAGGAAGATGAGTCCCAGCCTAAACAGGAAGAGGATGCAGGTGAAGGAGGTGAGCTCAGATTTGAACTGATATTCATCTGTCACCTTCAAATTACTGACTTTTGGGGTTTTTTGTACTATAAAATGTATACATTGATAAACTAACATTCACTGTGAGAACACTGCCCAACTAAAAAGCTGAAGCACCAATTAAACAGACTGTTAAAGCCCTAGTCTGAGACCTGTAAGATCTGACCACACATGCACAGTTTGATTCCATATGTAGACTTTTGTCATGTGCAACAGGCACACATCTCTGTCTAACTGAGCAGCAGCAGCAATAATGCTGACATTGATGTTATTGATTTTGTAAATGTGAAGATTCAGTTTTCTGTAAATGCCAGATGAGTAATTATCATTCAACTTTGTTTGCTTGTTGTACCTGTTGTTGTGTTGTTCCAGCAAACCCAGAAGGAGACAAGAAAGGAGACAGAGCTCCTCCTGAAGACAAGGTCAGAAAATGATGGGATGAAGATGACACTGAGGATGAGGATGGTGATGATGACTAAGACGATGCCAATGGGTGTTATGATTACATTGAAACTAACTGAAATCAAGTGATTGTATTTAATCACTGCACCCCTAATAATGTCAAATAAATGATGAATGCAATGGGTTAATGATACACACACGACTAAGAGCAGTTATGAAAGATGATGATGAAAGTTAACATCACGATCATGCTGTTTAATTATTTTAGAATAGAAAGCTGCTGCCAGGGAAGATCGGTGTATTTAGCCAGTCCCACTACTACCTGGCTCTGTATCGCTTCAAGGCCATAGAGAAAGATGACCTGGATGTTCAGTAAGTACTGTGGCTATACACCTCCAAGCATTGCTCCCTCCCTCTCTAAATCCCTCTTTCAGTCTTTCTTGCTGTCTTTCGCCATTATTTTATATTTCATTATTTCAACCTCTCCTTGAAATACTTGTTTCCTGTTTGTTCCGAAGTGCTGGGGACCGCATCACCGTGATCGATGACTCCAATGAGGAATGGTGGAGGGTGAGTTTTCATTTTCATACCGTAAATGGAAGGAGTTGATGTTTTCATCCCTGTTCTCCAAAGTTATGAAATTTTATGGACAGTCAGCCAGATGGCCCCAGGATCAATTAATTAGATTTTGGTGGTGATCTAAATCTGGGAGTTTTGCCATTAGATGACTATCATTTTCCAGCCAGAACCATTATGTTGTGTTCATGTGCGGCTGGGAAGATCCAACTTGTGTGACTCTCCAAGTCTGTAGCTAACCAGATTTATGTTCAATATTTATTTGGTCATAAAATTAGTTCTGAATGACAGATGATAAACCAGTAGAAACTTCAGATTGGTGACATGGAGAGAGTTTAACTTCAAAGATAAACTGGGCTGTCATTTGTCTATGACTTTTAAAGTGGAAAAATGTTCAGGAAACATTCTAATTTTTTATTTCTGAGGTGGCAAAAGTCCATATGGATGTGATTCTCATGAATGCAACTAATGATTATTTTCGTTATCAATTAATCAATTGTTTTTTCAATTAATCAATTTTTTGGTCTATTAAATGTAAAAAGTGATATCTTCAGATTGTTTAATTTGTCCGAAACCCAAAGGGGCTCAAAGTACACTCATATGAAACAGTAAGACGGCTCATGTGTGGTGAGTGGCATACTTACTTAATAAATAACTAAAACAAATCAATTATAAAAATGGGTTTGCATTAATTCCTTTTAATCATCAAATTGATTCATCAACAAATCAAATTAGCATTCCTCTAAATGAATGTTTTCCAAAATTACATCTGTTGAGCTCATTAGATGCAGTCTGGCTTGGTGAAAGTCTCATTAATTCTCACAAAGAGCCATTAAATTAATAGTTACTCTAAAACTGTTATCTCTTTAGTCATCTATCGGTGTGCAGTCTTCTATTTATTTTCTATTTTTATTCTAAAAGTGCAATTACATCTGTGGTAGCAGGATGATGTGTGTTGGTCTTTAGAACTACTTTCAAAGCTATACTGTTTAAATCCAGACATGCTAGAAGTCTAAAATAGCTTGGTGGCATGATTCCCATTGAATCTTATTTTGTAGATACTTTCTCTCTTTGAGCCTTAATATAAAATGTGTCATTCAAGAATTAATATCTGAGTTACATTTAAAAAGTGCATCAATGGGACCTGCAGCATCAGGAGACACAGCTATGTAGAGTTGAGTATCGTCAGCATAGCGTGTAAGGGAAATGCAGTGTCTCCTGCTTTCCAAGGGAAGTCATATATAAATCAAAACGATGGGGTCCTAGAATTGATCCCTGAGGATCAACTTATCAGGTGAGGTTTAAACGTCTGCCCAGTACACTTTTGCTCCATCAGGGTAAGATCGGAGAGAGAACAGGCTTCATCCCTGCCAACTACATCATCCGAGTTCGAGCAGGAGAGAGAGTCTACAAGGTGACGCGTTCCTTTGTTGGCAACAGAGAGATGGGCCAAATCACTCTGAAGAAAGACCAGGTTAACATGACACATGCTCGCACACATGCTTACACACTTATTAAAACCATCATTGACCAGATATATCTTCAAAACTCACTTCCATAGATAACCGTCTCTGTGTACATGGATACAGCATAGAGGAAAAATAGATACAAGCTATTACACACAAACATACAAAACACAATCATGTGCCATCTTGACAAGGACAGATAAATGCTGAAATTGCTGAACCTGAGAATATTCTGCAGATTTATGTTCAGTCTGACATCTGACCCTGCTGTCAACCCTCACAGCAAATTAACCTGAGCACCAACATTAACCTCTAACCACACACTAAAGCTGTTTCTCAAAAAAATATTCTAACAAATAGTTTCTTGTAACTGGACATGGCAGGTTAGTGATGAAAAAAATACTGAGTGAGCCAGGAACAAACCAAAGCTTTGATCAGTCAGCAACTCAAAATTGGGAGGGATGGATACATAAGCTGTTTTTCGAGCACAAAACTTTGAAATCTGCTCTCACATTTTCTGCAGCTGTTTTGGTAGATTCTGACTGAGTGTGAACGAGTTATAATTTTAACTGGATCATATCTTTTTCACAAGTAAAGGTTTTAGACAGATGGAAAAGCTGAGGAGGAAGCCTAATTGTACTTAGAAGGCTTAACACTTCCCAACCAGGTCAGATTTGATGGATTTTGTTCCCTCTTACTTGGAGTTTTGCTCGTGAAATAATACAGCGCACAAAATAATCTTTGTTATTTATGTTATTTACTTATATCAGGTGTCACAATTCCTGTTACAGGCTGCAAACATTTATTTCACTGATTCACTTACTCTAAAAACATGTTTTACATTTACGAATCTGTTCCTGCGTGCTATCAGATCGCTTACCATGCAAATTTGTTTTGTGCTCTTTCAATAGATCAGTCCTGAATGTGGAGGTCATTAAACACAAAAGCACCCTATATAAATTTGAGCATTTACTCAATCTGTCAAACAAGATTTGAGAACATGCAAGGAGAGAGCAGAGCAAAAACCGTGATTTAGCGTATGCTGTTTCCTTATTGGATCATTTGTTATGCTATGCACAGATGTTTTCACACAGGTGTCCACAGACTTTTCATCTATTATTAAGTTATATCAGTGGACAATAACGTCACATCCTGATGTTACATAGAAGGCAAGGCCTAACACTTCCAGGTCAAACTCAGAGGATACGAACATATTTTTGTACTTCCTCAATTGGTTTGGCCATGATGAACGTTCAAACGCACCAGGTACCACTTGGTTGTCAAACTTTTCAGCAGTGCCAATTGATATCACTGTCTGGTCACCTTACAATTTATTACAACATATAGAACCATTCTGGTATTATTACCATGACAATGTGAAAACAAATCACACCATAGCAATACTTTTTCAATATAAAGAAAGAATGAATGAAAACTGAAGGTTTCGGGAATCTGCAATTAACACACACACACACACACACACACACACACACAAAACCCGTGAAGCATTTACCCAGCACATTTTTGGCTGCTATTTTGAGTGATCCTGCTTCTCAATAAAAACAGTTTATCCAGAATCAGAACTTCTGTCACTGAATGTAAACTCTCATGCAATGGCCACACTGACACATAACAATGACTGCCCAGCTTAATAAACCAATTCACACACACTCCGCTCCACATTTCAGCCAAGTACCACACACTGTCGGGTTTTTTTTAATGAAGAACCGAATATGTGTTAAAGTACAACAAATTACACACACTCCACTCCACATTTCAGTGAAATAGTACCACATAGTGTATGCATTTTTAGCAGGAACTGAGTATGTGCATTAGAATACAAAAAGACAAACTGCCAGCCAGTATAATCTCCACAATAAGCATTAAAAGCATGTCTTACCTATATTCTCCTGTATCCCAGAAAGACAGTACATGTGAGTCCATGAGCTCCTCTGTATCCACATACTTTTCCTCTCTCCTTGATGATTAGTCTGGGTGCTGCTTTTTTAATTTCTCCTCTTAAACGGCTCCTGCTGATTGATTATTATACAGAGTTGTGCTTACATACTGTTCTCTGCTTCCTTCTGCGCTCTGAGCAGCTGCTGTGAGCACAATACAGTGGCTGAACAACATCCTACCTGGGACCTAGTCGACAAACAACCAATCTGATTGGACTGCATGCCACTTTAGATCAGTGATTATTGGTGTGGGCGCACAAATTTGCGCCTATTGGCAGTGCATCTGCAGAGAATTAATTGGGCGTGGAAAAGGACGTCCTTATCATCCATACGATTTCAACATACATGACGAATGGCGTCCTCCTGCTCCAAGTCAGAAGACAGAGCAGAGCAGAGCAGAGAGACTAGTGAAGAGAGAGAGGAGGAATATAATGTCAGTGATATCTTATGATATTTTGTTGATTGAAACTAAAAAATATACACTTAAATGATGCATCTGGGAAAAATCAATTTTTCCTTCTGACAGGGGGCACGCTCTCTATCAACCAGCCGCCACTGATGTGTACATAGACACACACAAACACACATATGTGAAAGTACACACACTCAGCTTTGTTTCCAAGTCTAAGTGCGTTGTGTGTCTCCTCAGATTGTGGTGAAGAAGGGTGAGGAGGTGAACGGATACCTGAAGGTCAGCACAGGACGGAAACTCGGCTTCTTTCCTGCCAACCTGTTACAGGAGATCTGAGAAGGATCATCAGGCATTAAACCATCAGCTATTGAACACCCGTGGCCCTCATTCACATCCTAAGCAGCTGTAACTCCTCCTACATTCATTTTAATATTCAAACGTGCGCGTTAAGACAAAAGTGTGAAAACTGAGTAAAAGACTGAGCACATATTTAATGTTGAATGGACAGAGTGTTTGAGTTATCTGCAACGAGGCACTATGGCAGGGACAGTGTGTGGAATATTATCCTGTTTTTTCCTGTACCTTGTTTATTATATGTGTCCATATAGTGTTGATCTGTTTTCAAAAGTATTTCTTGATGAACTGCGTTGTGCCCGACAAATAAATGAATTAATGAAAATGACCTCTGTTAGGATTATTGGATTTGAAGTTTGACATCATAGATTTTTTTCACCTACAATTGTCACTGTGTTGCATTATAAAATGTATTGAATATTTACTTCTTAGAGATATTACAAAAGGAATTCATCAAAAATGATATCACTATTACTTGCTGAAAATGTTGTCAAAATGTGCTTTAGAAAGATCTCTGGGTACCTCAGTGTTTTATGTTTTGTGTCACAGATGAGACCTGCCTTTCCTCAGATATAGGAAGACTCCTGTGTTAGTATTGTCATTTAACAGCCAGTTCATCAACATCAACAACGATAATTACATTTTTATTCCTCTGAAACTGAATTCTCCAGTAATTTATTGCACAGAAAAAAAACATGATATACACTGCAATGAGACAAGGCCTCCCAAATTTTCAATTATAATCAGCTCAGCTGTCTCATGTCAACATTGGTCCATCCATCCTGTACCATAACTGTAGAGTTTGGACACTTCTTTTCCCAGATGAGCATTATTAGAATGTTTTGCATTGCTTCTTTAGTTCAAACTTGAGCACATGAGACAATCTCAAAGAAACAAAAAGGGTTTGTGGAAAGATGTAGGATTTGTTGTCACTTGTCTTGGGTCATTCATTGCAGAGGAAGAATGCGTTAATTTCCTCAAATGTTGAGGGAGAAAATGAAAACGCTGCAGAGCTCTTTTCTGTAGCTTCTGTAAATACTGTCTAATCAGCGGGAGGAAACAATGTGTGGCTGGTTTGCTATGTGAGGAGACACTCATACTCCAGGAATGCTCAGAATGGCATCTCTACGTCCAGGGAGACATCCCAGTAACGAGGACCGCCTGACTAACACGACACCTTGATAGACAGACACAGGTTCACTTTGGCTTATTTTTCAAGGCTTTTCACATTGCTGTGCTATCTCACATTCTGATTTTCTGGATTATTTTCCTCTCTTTCTTTCTCTCCCTTTGGTTTCCTCTCTTTCGCACAGTCTGTGGTCACGTTCAGGTCCACATGATGAGTTGTGCCGTCACGCTATCTTCCTCTTGTCTTGTCTGTCAGAGGAGAGAACAGTGTGGCCAGAGCAGGTAGTGCAGCTAGACTTCAGCAGTCTCCTGATTGGACAACAGAGCACCCCTTCAGACACGGTTCACTTCCTCCGAGGAAACAGCCACTGCTTCGTGCCACTGTGGGCCTGAGGGACAGAGAGGAAGATATCACAGCTGCTGTGTTGTCATAGCTGCCCTCCTGCCCCTGCCACTCTCCACAGGCAGGATGGTGGAGGACTGCCAAAACATGTTTGCTGATTTGTATGTGTGCTTGTGTGTGCGCATAGTGAGTACTGGTGACAATGTGAAAATAAGGAGACGCACCAGAATGATGCTGTTGTAATGAAACATCAATATCAACTTGCCTCAGAAAATCTCTGCAGCATTTGCCAACTGGTGCTTAAAGGTGAAACTCCTCAGTCACATCACATCTGTGAATTATTAAAAGCACTTTTCTTGATACACGGCTGTTTTGGCTGTTTCTATGTGTTTCCAGTTGTTGTCAGTTGTTGTCAGTGAATAAAATGTTGAAATTGACATAATGTGGTTTCACAAATAGTATTTACTGCATAAAGATATTGATTTACATGATTTGGACGGTGTTCATATACAGTGTAGCATGTACCTAGAATCCACAGAGATCTTAAATGTTTGGTATGTTTATGGAACCTGGGCAATTACTGCAAAAATATTGCAGACACAGGTAACATGTTATGATGATTTTGCCCAACAGAGGTCCCTGTTGTACCTGATATAACGCAAAGTATACAGTGATTCCTCACGCAGCACAGGGAGAATCTGTGGTTAGAGTGAATATCATTTTTAAAGCTGAAATTCAGTCCAGATGATCCAACAGTGAGCAGTTGTGTTAACAGACGTGTTCAAAGGAAGACATTTTTAATATTTGTTCAGGTTAAGGATCATGTAGTGGGAAAAATACTGCAGAGTTGAGCTCTGCTCTCTGAAAATAAGAATTTTAAAAGATGCCATATTGGAAATTCAGAAGTGTCCTAATGATTACAGTGAAATTTAGTTTTATACTTACATTCAGTAGACAGTCCATAAACACTCAGAGTATATTTAACAACCATTTTACAATGTGAAGCTGAAAATGATGCGATCCCCTCCTTTATTCTAAAGAGTAAAGCATCTCACTTATGGGTGTTGTCTGAGGCCACACACTGCGTGCTCCTTTCAAACTGGAGCATTCTTAAATGTGTGATATGTTACCGAGGACACATGTTGGCACAGCAGTTGCTGTCGTTATGCAGTGTTGAAAAAGTAATACAACTTTGTAAGGTGTCAAATTGCACTTATGAATGTGTAGAAGATGATGCATCCATTTTCAGCGTGCAGGCTCTGCATCATCTCATTGACCTGCCACGTTCAGAATCACATTTAGCATCCAATTGGAGAGAAAATCCATCTTCCTTCCACCAACTTCTGAGAAATGTAGCAATGTGTGAGGAAAAATAATAACATAAAACTACATTAGAGTTCCTCTTTGCCTGGCAGAGAAGGTATCGATTTTTGGAGAAATGTTTCAGGCAGAATCTTCCACGTGCTGATGCTAATGCTGCTTCTTCTCCCCGTCCTCAAAGCCTCAAAGCAACATTTAGGCCTCTCACCAGGCCTGGGAACTGGATATATTTTTAGAAGGTTTTTCAGCTTTTTTTAATTTTACAGGTGAGTGTGTGTGTGTGTGTGTGTGTGTGTGATAGCATGTCATCAGATTAAATATATGGTGACAGAACCTCTCAGGTGTTAGATTAAAACCCTGACACAAGTCTATTCGTAACTCTGGCAGAATAACTCTCTGTGTTTGTTTCATTCCATTTTTCATTGAGGCTCCATAATGCAATTATCTAATCTGATTTATATGATTATTAATCTCCATTACTCATACTTTCAAAATTGCTTTCCAATCTAGTGAGTTACAAAGTGATGTCTTTAAGTGGAAATGTAATGAGGTACGGCGATGGTTGGAGATTGGCTCAGTGCGGGGCAGGGTTAGGCGTGACGGACAGGTGCAAAGATGGAAACAGCTGTCATCGAGCAAGGTGTTTATATGCACAAAAACACATGTGCAGCACAGGTTAGTGTGTTTGAGCATGTCTGTACCATTTGTGTGAGCAGAGAGAGAGAGAGAGAGAGAGAGATGTGGACTGAGAGGGACAGGACAATGCTGGTGTAAATGTGTTTTTGTGCTTGTGCAAGAATAAATTAAAGATGCTGATGGCACACACAAAGAGAAAGAAAGACAACTTTACCGAGTCAGTCCTGAGGCCCAGCGAGAGAATGATGGAACCCGAGAGAGAGAGAGAGAGAGAAAGGCTGGAGAGAAGACTGCAGGGTTGGAACCAATTAGGCCAGGAGAGGTTTCCTCCACCTGCACTGTGAGGGCCCCGAGGGAGAGCCCCAATGACAAGATGAGGGATCATCATCATTACCATTATTTATTTGCTAAGCAGAGGCCGACTCTGGGGCCAATCCTAATAGGATTCACGAATTACAATCAGCATCTTGCTTTTGGGGCAGGTAGGATGGCTGAAAGGGGTGGGGGGTTAATGTGTGGATAAAAGCAAGCATACATTTGGATGATCATATGCACAGACAGCAGACTTATGCTAATATAAATGGCTGTTAGTCAATAATATGGACCTATTTTAGGCTCCCAAAGTATCATCAATAATACATGCGGCGATATCCTGGTGGTTTGGTACCACATGTAATTTACGTGAAGATGTCGTGATCATGTGACGCTCTGACATCAAATCATTCTCCTCATTCTGGTGCATGTCATTAAATTCATTTAAACTCAAAATTGTATGAATTGTACTTCTTCTTCATAGTTCCTTCCAAGTGTTTTCATTGCTGTACCTGAGTAGCTTTTTCTTTGATTTGTTCTGCAGTCGGCACATTTTTGATTTCTCTGTGTCATGTGACTTTATGATGGCAGCCTCAGGTTATTGATTAATTAAGTGTGAGCGTCAAGCAGTAAATCGGCCCTGTTTTGCATCATCCTGCCCTCCACAAGGCGGGTCGCATCGTTAGAGAAGAACAGAAAGCAGTGGCCGTTCTGGATGAACTGAAACCACTCTGTAAAGGTACTTTAAAAATAAATCTAATAAATCTATGATCTGCTTTGTTCACCTTGATAAGGGACTGAATGGCATGGAGGCACGGCAGAACATAGAACCAATAACAGCCTAACACAGATTGTGAAAGTTCAGAGAACAATGTGAGCGCTGCTGAGAAATTATCAATCTGTTGTTACACATCGCTTCCACAATGAACACTGAGCAGCATTGTGAACAGATTGTAGTCATGTTTGTGTCAACCTGAAGAATATAAATACATTATCCAGAATTTAAGTCCATAATATTCATTCTAGTTCTGTTTTGGTCTCCACCCAATGCCTGAATAAAATGGTGTTTGGCTGCCAGATGCTGGACTTTTTCATTAACTTTGTCAGTCGTTGATTAATGCAATTTTAATTAGATTTCTGATTAAGTGCGGTAGTAGAATTTACTGCCGGTGGTTCTGCTGCTCTAAATCAGCAAGATGTTCCGTTTAAGTTTGCTTTGAAACTGTGAAGTTTATGGGAACGCTTACATATAAGGATTATCACCATGTTTTGGAGAGCATTGTTGAAGAGGAGAGGGACTGAGTTCTGTGTATATTGAAACAGATCAGAGACATTAACAGGTTTCATGTTGAATACTTTTGTACTGTTACCTAGACAACGGGCATTCAAGACAACTAATCTTACTTCTTGACTAGACACTCTGGGAACTTCTTGACTGAATGTTCCCAGGAGTGGTAGTGGGCACTGGAGTGTTAAAAAAAAAAAAAGTTGAAAAATTTAGATAAATAAAAGAAAGAGAGAGAGAGAGAAAAAAGTCAAAATGTTATGATAACAAAGAAGAAAAAAGTGGGAATTGTGTATATTAGCAAATAGTAGAGAGCAGTCTGTCAACTTGTGTGTCAGAATTAAGGATGTGGAGGCTCTGGTGAAGTTATACTTTAGTAAAGGTCTCTCAAATAAGGAAATACTTACACCAGATGATTATATATATTCAAAATTGTGCTGGGGCTGGGCTGTGTTCTCTGAATTTGCAGTACGACTATTTTCGTAACGTTTGGACTTTTTTTCTCTCAAAGTATTCCGACTTTATTCTTGTAACATTTCGTCTTTTTTCTTGAAATATTACGACTTCATTCTTAAAATCTCTTTTGTGTTTTTTTCCAACACTGGTCCGAATACTTCATTGTACTTTAAAGAAGCCCACCAACCTACACTTTCTACACTCCTAATGCAACAAAAATGAAAACATATGAGGTCACCAGTGGATAAAATCTCCCTGAACACAATGTATGGCCTGAGCAATAGCACAAGAGTTTATAAGAAGTCATCCTCAAGTGATAAGTGGGTTGACTGATAAATTCTGAGCCTGAAACATAAGGAAATGAGCAAAGGCGGTAATATTCTCCTCTTGCAATTGTATAATTTTAGGGGTGTTTTTGCACATCAACTCTACATCAGTGATTATAACCACACATACCCAAGGCTCTGAGATGTATAAGATGGACAAAATATCCACCATCAGTTGTTACCATGGCAGCTAGCCATGATTGTGGCTTTAAAAAAGTTCAGCACCCACCCTATTCACCTGATTTTGTCCTTTACCCTGTGAGGTTATGGTGAAAAATGAATGAACTGCAACACCTTTTAAAATAGACCTGCCTTTGCTGGGCTCAGAACTTATCAATCAACCCTTACACATACTTGTGAAATAACGTTATCATGTCTACAGTGTTTAACAGTTCCCGTGTCCTTGTAGTTGCATGTGACGGTTTGCACTGGGGAAGTTGCTCTTTGTGTGTGTGTGTGTGTGTGTGAGTGTGTGTTTGTGTGCTGCCTCTGTCTGTGATTCAGGTGTTGTGGAAGAGTGACTATAGTTAGTCCATAACTCATGATGCTCTCCATTCAGAAGACACCTTAGGGCCCACATTACACCCAGTGAGACTCAATCACAGCCTACGCTAAATCGATAATCCTGGAGATAGTCGGGGGGAGGTGGGGTGAGTGAGAAAGAGGGTGGCTGGGAGAGAGAGAGAGAGAAAAGAGGAGGATGAGAATGGGAGACAGAGGGGGACGAGAGAAGATGGCCAGCATGGGGAGATGAAGAATGAGGGCTGGCTTTCCCACAAACTCCCAGAGGCCCCATTGCTGACTGTGTTCTTTATCTGCGGATGAGAGGACACGGTCGAGGTGAACGGAGAGAAACGCGAGGGTGGAGAGCGAGGAAGAAGTGAGGCGAACAGGGAGTGGGAGAAACTTAACCAACCGACTATCTTTGATCACCAAGGGGTATCAACAACAGGCTGAGTCATTGATGATCAGTAGAAAACTGGGGACTGATCCTCTCCCTCCATCTGTCTCTCTCCTCTGTTGCTGTTTTTCCCCCTGCACCCTTTCACTCACACCCCCCGACTCTCACGCTCACACCTCCCTCTCCCCTCAGCTCCCCTCCTTCTACTCTTTCACTTCTTCACGCCCCC
>OMOW01108145.1:0-10476 GCA_900312555.1 Lamprogrammus exutus
AAAGGATACAGGCACGCTTTAATCACTGATTTATGCGTATTTCTTATCCTATTAACCCTGGGTGCTGGTGTCTCCTGTCTGTAGGCGGCCTGTACATTGACAGTGCCTATTACCAGCCGCAGACCATAGCCACACCTATCATCATCCACCTGGGCCCTCAGGATCTTTTCTGACCCAGCTGATCTGCCACGATGACACTCGGACTCCACCTCCTGTTTCATCACTCTCCCTTATTAAACTCTGCCAACTCCTCTCAATTACTGCTGCGCTCCCCCTCTCCCTCCTCCCACGGCTTTCTCCTTCACTATAACTGACAGACAGACAGTAGCAATATTGAAAGCAATATGGAGGAGAAAAGCACCTTAGGCCAGATTCTGGTTGGATTTGAGGGTGTGAAGAAGACTGCGTTACACCCACCTCACAGAGAAAATGTTAATAAACAAAGCAATACTTCCTCTGCCTTTGGGATTGACAAGGTGTTCCAATAATGCTTGACTTGAGTTTGAAACTTTTCAGACAAACAAACCATCAGCACTGGAATATTTACAACAATGTGACCTTCTGTATGTATAAATGATATCTACAGTATACTGAATGTAAATATGGTTGTGTGAGTTTTAAACATATATGAACATGTTAATAGCTTTGAAAATGTTAATCCCAAGAAGAGGAATATTTATAATATATCTCTGAATGTAAATATAGTAGTGACTGAAGTGGCTTTGTATATAAAGTACTCATAAATATGCTCTCTATAAAGAATATGAAGAGTGCAATTAAAGTCTATAACGTCTTGTTAATGTTATATAATCTCATGTTAAGCATTATTACACATTCAAAGCACCAAGATAAATACATATGTACACAAAGTAACTTAAATTACAAAACCATGTTCAAATGATTTGTCTTCTTCTAACTAATAAGCTCCCATGGAAGTAATTTGTTGTCTATTCTGTGCACTCCCAATGTTGCATATCTGCTGCAATATCTGGGTTTACATGTTTTTAGTTGTTCCATATGTTTTTAGTTGTTCCTTAAAGAGAAGGTACAGGATTTAAGTATTTCAAGTACACTTACCACAGCTTGAGACCCACTTAACTAATTATGACTATTGTCAGGATATTCAGAGAGCTAATGTTAATCAATGGGGACATGAAATAATTGCTCAAGCTAGAAATGTAAAAACAAAAGTTTGACAGCAGATTGGAGGTTTACCTCGACAAACATTTGTATAAGGCAAAGTACTTATGCCAGAAATCCCAGTTAGCTTGCCATGGTCATTGGGTTACTTATTTATTCTTTTATCATCTCTTCTTTGGCTCCACTCTAATTTAGCCAATGAGATTACTTCAACCTTCGATAGCTCTGCCTTACCAAAATTATTTCTGCTGGATATACATTTGTTTTAATTTCACTGATTTCCCCATGCATTGGTAAGAAATGCAAACAGGCACCTGATGCTCATTACAGTTGTTTAATTAAGTTTTACAAGTATTTAAAATAAGTCATTTTGATGAATTTCTTTCAGCTAGACTTGTGAAATAAATCTTGAATCCTCCCTTTATGTGAATTTACTCTCTGTTTTAACATAGGAAATGGATTTATTTTTTTTGAAGAACCCTGTTACAACAAGGTACTAATATATCACTTTATATGGGGTAGTGCGCAGGCAGGAGCATCATTTTTTACATGAATGGAGCTTTATCAGTGATACCAGAGTAAATGACCTGTTAAAATTTAAGTGGCACTTTTACATTACAGCAGGGTAATAATATGTTTGATGAAGATATCATGGGGTGAAGGCACACAACATAACAGTGGAAAGGTCTGGTATATCCTGTATCCTAATACAGCTAAATGTCTGATTACAGCAGTGATACCCATGTAATATCTTAATGACATTGTAATAACATTAAGAATATCTTTGTTATATAAGTGATATTATATCTTGGTAATATAACAAATATTAATTGTGAATATTTTCTAATGCTATTACTACGTTTGATGGATTGATTATTACCCTGTTTAAACGTATTATTGTTAGGATAGCCAGATATTATTAACATTTCATTATTGTTCTTCCCAATTGTTATATTTTCCCTTATTTTTAAAATCAAGTTTTCACTCAATCACCTTATTACACTGTAACTCTATTAAATACTATAATACTGTATAAATATTAATATCAAGATATTTTCATTGTTGTCATATATATTCAATGTCATATGGTTATTACATCTGTCATCACCAGGCTATTGCTACAATATTATAAAGTTTCTTATACATTATATTGCCCCGTTATTATCATTGTTTTACCCAGCTGTAATGTAAAATACAACCAAGATGTATTTTCAGTGTATTATTCCTCACTGCAGCCTGACTGGAAAGCACAAGTCTCTAAGGCAATACTACTCAGGGCCATGTTTCAATCCATTTAAACAACAGGAAGGGAAACGTATCTGCATCTTTATCATTACGTGATGTGCACATAAACAAACAGAAGAAATAAAAATGAAATGTGTCTGTTGCTTTGACAGAATGTGAAAGCAGCTGTGGATATTTGCAATACCAAGTGTAATATCTAGTACTGTATACATAGTAATGACTGTCTAATACCATATACTGTAAGTAGTAATTAATGTCTCAGGCTCATGTAGGGTCTTCAGCGGGGCCCAAACATTACAGGTGCACATTCAACAGGGGTAGATTGGGGCAATTTTTGGTGGTTTAGCCATTTCCTGATTTGTTTTTCATTAATATTATATAATGTGTATAAGCTGAAGTTCCCAGAAGAGTTAAATGTGAATTCTCTCAAAACATTTCCAAATTTATTTTTTTCATTGACTTTCCATTTGCATTAACAAATGCTTTGGCATGCAATGACATTTCGTGGATAGGTGCCATTTGGGTCAAGAAAGAGTTGATTTGATTTGGAGGCAGATACAGATTGGCATCTTCTTTAAAGTTGCAAGATCTGTCTATATTTTTGTCTAATCTGAGACACCAATCTTATTTATGCATGTGTCCTGTGACAGACCATCAACAAGTGCTATTTAGCCCAGATCCAGATGTTTATCAGAATGTGGCACGCAAATTTTGTCTAGGCTTATTTGGCCTTGGCTGAGCCATGCACTTTAATCAGTACCCTTCTACTTATGAAATGAGAATATCTCTTCAGATTCAGTCCTGGGGAAGATGGAAAGTTTAAAAAATGTTGTTGTTTTTTTCCAGGCCTGGTAATTTAGTATCTCTCTGCTGGTGAAGCTAATTACCTTTGAAGGACCAAAAATGTCTGATTACATACTGTGAGGATCAAATAAAAACCCAAAACAAGACATTAAACCAGATTTTTATGTGAAAAGCTGAGGAAGTTAATGAGAAGAACTGTGTCGGAGCGCTGTTTTCAACACTGCAGGGAGCTTACTTGGACGCCAGTATCCTACTGATCACACCTTAGTACTAAATAGCGTGTACAAAAGTCTGAAACCCCCTATATGAGCCAATAAAAAGTTTTAATTTTCCACTGCACATGGTCCAGGTTGCTTCTTTGTGTTTTGACCTGCAGTTGTGTGTTCAGTCTGTTCATATAGCAGGATCAAATACAGCAACAAACACTGCATCAGTCAAAGCAGTGAGGTTTTAACTGATGGTTTATGACTGAAATATTCACATCTGTTTAATAAACTTTACCCTCTCCTGAGGCAGAAATGTGTTCAGCCTGGGTGTGTGTGTGTGTGTGTGTGTGTGTGTGTCTTCAGTCATTTGTTGAGTGAAAACCTTGTCACTCTGCTTAAAATTCAACCAAACACACTCTTGTTAGTCTGTTTGAGGAGAATATTCTGCAGCTGTGAATGAATAACATGCTTCACTTCAATTCTGAAATGCAAACAAGTAAAAGGAAACAGGCCGTTTTGGGGATGCTGTGATACAGTTTGTATTGATACGGATAAATAATTTTCACTCTGCAATAACAATGTTAAGACTTGTGCTGAAGTGGTGGGAGAGCAGCAGGTCAAAGCTCAGTGTCTTACCAAACAATATGTCTTTGGGATTATTATTGCACTCTATCTGATAAATAAAGAAGAACAAAAGTAAAATTAATGGTGTGGTCAATTAAATTATAAATCTTACAAATATTTATGACTTTTACATCACCGTAGTGACCTTTCGACCTCAGCAGACCTCAAAAGAAAAAAAAAATTCAGGGTAAAAAGACATTATTTGCTGTTTGTGTGTTTTTTGTTCAGGGCCCCCAAAGAGAAATTTTGTCTTTTGTACTATTACACTTGCCCCTCAGCGGTTAATATGATAAAGCCCAAAATCAGCCTAAGACATCTTTTTGACCTGGAAGTTCTGCATTGCATGATCCCATCTCCACCCTGAGGTGCCCCAGTGCTGAACCAGGATGGGCCCCTTGCACAGATTTAGTTGCATCAGAGCTGATTGGGTGACATTCGAGATAACTTACTGTGAGAGTAGTGGAGTGTGCCTGTGAATAAATCAAAGTGTGTGGTGTACTGTGATGTCTTCCTCCTTGGATTTTATGTTGATGGAATTTGAGCTTCAAAATAACCTCAGTTAACCTCGCCGAGCTGTTGGGAATGGAAGGCCTTTTTGACGTGACACGCTAAAGCTACAAAGCAAATGTCTGACGTGTCCTCCAAATTTGGGCAAATGAACACAGAAGCATTTGGCCTTGTCGAGCAGTTACGAGTTATTTGGTCTGAGGATTTCAGAGGAGTCAGTCCTTGGAAAAGGGATACAGCTTCTGGGTGAAATCAGTCAAGGAGAGCTGAAACACAATTTCTGTATGAAAATGTGACTGAGGATTTAACACTATACTGGCTCTACAAAGAGAAAGAAAGAAAGACAGATAGAGCAAGAAAGAAAGCAGTGTCTACATGCTTAGCAGCAGCATCTTGTCATGGGTTGTTTTATTTCAAGATACTGTCAGGAAAACTTACCTAGACAAATGGAGTTCAACCTGACTGCTGGCAGTTATTTATTTAGATTTATTTAGTTAGTTATTTTCTTCTTGTTTTGGAGAAAAAAGACTCAGGATGAAGTGAATGTTTGGATGAAAGAGAGAAAGCTGGAGGAGCAGACAGCAGGGACGCTGTCAGATGGAGGTCCAGATCCTGCTGGTATTTTTAGCAGAGTAAGAGAAGCCAGAAGGTGTTGGATTACGCAACGCGGGCACAAGGCAGTCTGTCATCTTATATCAGCGCTCGCAGGATCATGATGCACTGCAGCGTAAACATTCACTCACCTGTTTAGAACAACACAAACCCATCTGACATCATCATCAGTAGGCCTATCAGGCTGTGAGGATGAGGATGTTTTTGTTGGAAATGAATTCTAAAAGACATTTTCATTATTTAATTGCCATGTTTTCTATGGATCATTTCAGTAGTAGTAAGTGTAGATGCATTTCTCTGCACTATTGCTATAGTGCTTTTATATACACTAAGTTAAATACATTATCCTACATTCATTATTATTTATTATTTATTTGCCTGCTTCAAACTTATTTTCTATTATAATGCATCATTCTTTTTTTTGCTTTTATTGCACTTTTTTCTTTTTCTTTTTGTTCAGGAAGTACAAAACAAACAAACAGCATTTAAGTTTATTGTGGCATTAATTGAATGCAAGTTAATTTGCCAGTGATTCTGACTTTTGTCCAGGAAAATCATTCCATTTTGCACTACATTTGGTAAAGTCAAGTCATGTTTTTTTATATAGTACATGTAAAAAAATAAAACATGACTTGTGCTGTTCAAACTTGGTAAAACATATCAAAAAACATTTAAAGAACATAAAAAGACAAGAAAATGTATCTATGAATGTAAAAAAAAAAAGGCGGAGAGGGGGGGGGAGCTGAAAGGTAAAAATATAAAGATGTAAGTACAATTACTGAGATTAAAGCAAAATAAATTGACCAAAATATTGAGTGGTAACAGCGAGATAACATGAAACATAAAAATTAGGTTTTTAAACAAGATTTAAATGTGGCAACAGAGGAGGACGACTGAATATGCATTGGCAAACTCATAGTTTTGGGGCAACAACAGAAAATGCACGATCCTCTTTAGTTTTTAGATGGGACCGAGGAACTTTATGGATATTTTTTATTATGTCATATCCTTCCAAAATGCCATTTTTTTCTGTACTGAGAACCATAAACAGTATTTTGATGCAATGAATAAATCCTTCTTCTCATTTCCGGGTTTTGTTAACGACCAACATAACAAAGCCGAGGTGTGAGATTTCAAAAAGTGATTTTGCAAAAAGGACTTTTTGAGATATTGACCGAACCCCTCTCTGTTTTTTTCTGATGTGGAATCAATACAGATGTTATATGAAATGCAATAAAGCAAGGGAAATGTAACTCAAAGTGGAAAATTAAAGAAATAATGATGAACGACAGAAGATGAGGTATATCATAACACTAAGTAAGTTCAAAATAATACTTAAACTCCCATGTCGTGTCTCTAGATTTGTGTCAGGGGTCATGGCTCCTCTGTCCATCTGCAGTTCAACACTACGGCAGCAAGAGACCAAATCTGACATCAGAGTCAGATTTTTACAGTGTGGGAGAGTTTGCAGACTGCATTAATGAGTGAAATGATTATTTAGTGTTTTCAGTGTGACTCTGGTGAGAACAGCAGTGCTTCAGAGGTGCTTCAGAGATTTTAGCGCCTATTTTTTTGATGTTCTCTCACTGAATATAAACTCTGAGCTGCAGTTCACTGATCTGTCCTCCATCTCCATCTGAGCCTTCTCATTTCACTGACTAAAGGCTTGAACAAAAAACAGAAGGACAATAAAAAACAAAGTGCTGGTGGGATGTTAATGAGAGGTGAGATGGAGATCTTTAGTGGGCTTGCATCACCCTCTGGTGGTAAGGTTCCTTTACTTCAGAGCTTCTTCCTTTACCTCTCCTCTCCATACCTCCTCATTTCATTTCTCACTTCCTCATGTATTCTTCCGTCTCTTCCTTCCCTCCACTACCCCCTCATTTGTTGTCCTTCATCCTTTCCTCTCCCACCTCCTCCTCCCCTTCATTAGATTGTTGTTTCGTCTCCTGATTTTCCCCACCCCCACCTCCTTGTACCCTCTCCCAGTTTCTTTATTTCGCGGTTCTCCTCTTTTCCTACATTCTCTACATCCTCATTTCCTCACCCAGTTTCCCTATGTCTTCCACGTCCTTGTTTTTCTTTCCTACCTCCACATTCTGACTCACTATTTCATGGCCCAATTTCCTAATTTCTCTTACCTTTTTGTTTTCTATCCTGCTTTCTCATTTGGCTCCAACCTTCCTCTCCAACATCCTCCTTTCCTTCCATATTTCCTAATGTCCTCTCCTACATTCTTTCTTTCCCTACGTCCTCATTTCCTCTCTAATTTCCTAATTTTGACTTCTACCTCCTCATTTTCTAAATCACCTAAAACACTCCTGCCATTTCCTTTGCTGCATCTTCCTTTCTTCATGTGCCTCCTTATTTCAGGCCTACTTCAACTTTCCTCCTCCTACAGTACTTCCTTCTGCTTTCCTCCCCCTCTATGTCTAACACCCTTTAATGTCCTTGTCCATCACTTGTCTCCTTCACAAGGAGACGAGGGAGTGCAGATGTGAAAAGGGGCGATGTGTGCAAATTAAAACTAATTTAAGAATGCAGAAAGGGGGAGAGAGGAGGAAGGGGAGGAAAATGGATAGAGGTAAGGGTGGTGGTGAAGGAAGCAGAGGAGGGAGAAGGAGAGGAGGGAATATGAATATAGAAAATGAGCAACGGTTGGAAGGTAAAGAAATAGGATGGAGAGGAAGGAAAGGTAAGGGAAGAGGAAGAATAAGACAAAGGAATGAATGGCAGAGGAAGAATGGACAGAATCACCAGCATTATTTCAGCAGATACTTAAGTAACCACTAGGTGGCAGCAAGTCTCTGCCATTCACCCTGTCTGCCACTTCAAACTGTATCAGTGTTGGGGCATACAGGCCGCTTTGTCCCCTCCTACATTTGGAGTGCACAACTATGAAAGAATCAATTCTGAAAGGAACAATCAGACTTTTATTCAAGTATTCATCACAGCTTAACATTTATTTAATCACAGCTTCAGTACATCAACGAATTCTGCATGCAACATATTTCCCACCAACTCCAAAGGATTACTATTATTATTATTATTAGTAGTAGTAGTGGTAGTCGTAGTAGCAGTAGCAGTCCTAGTACAACACCCAATACTGTTCGGTGCTGTGGCAAAGCCGCTGGAAGGATGGAACCATCTAGAGCCCAAACCATCTCATCCCTGTGGTGGAGTCCGCAGAGGACAAAGGAACAAGGATGGCCCACTGGAAACCTGAATCATCCATCACATTGTTTTGCTGTTTCAAAATGCTATTCATTATCTGCTGATTTAATAGAAATAAGACATAAAGAAAGATGGAAAAGAGACGTTTGTGAAGTTGCTTTTATTTCCAAGTCAGCTGTTTTGTTATTTTCTTTCAGGAAACTTTGTATGACGCTGAAAACTGCGCCACTCTCTCACTCATTCAGTGTTGCAGAATGGTTGCAGTAATTCTAATACCAACCATTGTGAAGAACATAAATATAGGATGAGTAAATGGGCATTGTTCCAAAATACAATTGACAAGATATACATTTATCATTTAGTATCTGCAATGTTGTTTCCGCATTAAGAACTACGTATATTTATTTATTCTAAAACAGAATATTTCCTTTTCTGTCATCCATCACTTCATCAAAGTTGGCGTCACTCTAGAAAATTTCAATTGCCACATTTTGGCAGAACTCTGATCATCTCCAACCAGTGTGTTCACTATATCAGATGCAATTTCATCTTTATCAGCCTGGTAGGAAATGTAGGAAACAGTTTGGGTGACATTTCTGCTTTATCATAATGATCACGTTTATGTTCAGTCACTTTCCTTCTTCCATCTTCTGTCATTGTAGATGATTTTATCTTTCAAGCTAACGTCAACTACGGAAAAGATCTTTCACCAAACAATGATCAACAAATTATCTGTCATTTATCAAACACTGCTGTATTTGTATCAATGTGTTCAAATGCAGGTGAGTGGCTGTAGCACAATATACTGTATATTTTGTATCTGCTGGATTGTATGAATTGAAATTAGTTGTGCTATAACACTTTTGTGGCACACTGTATCAGTTTGAATAAACATCCTTTAAACAGGTAAATTATATCATATGATATATGATCAGAATTTGACACTTATCTATGGAATAGTAATGCAGTGTGGAGTTTGTTTCGTCTGTCATAATTCATTTAGTTTTTTTCAGTTATTTCTGCTATCAATCATATAAAATGTGATCTATTGTTATTAAACATTTATCGTTGCTGGGTTTAATTAAGTAGCTGTCTTGAGAGAGCTGATAAACACTTATATGTCAGGATGCTGTTTAAAGCTCTCTGTACGTGTTAAATTAAAGGGGGACTGCGTCAATCTTACCACATCAAATTCAGTTTTGTTCTTGCAGCACTATTCAGCTTGTGCAAACACCTGTTTAAAGGCGTTTGAGGCCATAGAGGGAGAATTGCAAAGTCGGGGAAACTGACCTCTATGACATCACAAGGGTTACTTCCTGTTAGTACTTCAGACAATGTATGCTGATGCAAGTTTGAAAACTAAATTTAAAAGGCACACATTCATTTACATGTGTGCATTAACACGCACCATTCCTTATGTGGATAACTTACAGTATCAGAATGATGTGGCAACTGCTGACCAAGCTCTAATTTAGGGATGGCAGCTGACCCCCCAATGCTTGCCTGTAGATCCGCCCCTGCAAAGTAGTTTCTTGGCTGTAAATGGGTGTAGCATCTTTGGCAGACAGAGACAGAGGCCTGTACAACTGCATGTTATTACTCACACTTATTCCCTCTATAATCTCAGAAATGCACGTGTTACTTTTTTGGCCCATCATACTGGCTGTGTTCTGTTAACGGCCCCCCTTTGTTAAAGAGAAGGACTGAAATTCACGGCTGGTATTACTATCAGTTTCTCGTACGTGATCACTTTAATTTAAAGATGTGCAGCCAGTTTGCCAAACTAAAAGCTAGAAAAGGTCCAAACCACAGAAAAGATACAGCAGCTGCAAAATGGACAGCCAACAAAACACACTCCTCATAAAGACTCTGTTTCTGTCTTTCTGAAAAGCTGAAACATGTTCCTGGTGTGTACCCCTGTATTGGACAGTGACATATCAAGGCCTTGTTGTTTTAACGAAGCTGACATTTTGTTAGAACTGAAAAACAACACATAAATGAGTAGTTTTACAAACGAAAGTGTAGAAATCAGAGCGGAAATATTAGGATATGGTTAGTTTAGCACAAGGATATGCAGTAAATGCATTCAATGGAAGGGCCCTGAAGGAATTTCTCTCTCTCTCTCTCTCTCTCTCTCTCTCTCTCTCTCTCTCTCTCTCTCTCT